>DWJK01002201.1:0-15071 GCA_018248815.1 Croniades pieria auraria
GAAGATCGAGCTCAGTGGCGCGCCATTGGAGGGACTATGTCCAGCAATGGACGGTAGTAGGCTGATAATGATAATGTTACATCAATTCATACCCTACACAGATAGAACTATGACTGTTGTAAGTTTTTCGTTTAAAAATACACTTTTCCAATAAAAAGCAAACTTATGTTTTACTGCTATGTAAGTAAATAGTTAAGTAAGTAAAAAGCGTAAGGTAAGCCGGCAAAATTCTGTAGCGTGTTTGGTATTGGCAGTCGAAATTTGTCATGTCTTTCAACCTACCAAAACTCATTCAAAGAACTAAAGAACTAAGAGTCTCGAGTAGGACATTAAACACGGCTTGCGTTTTTCACAAATTTTATTGTAAACATAGCTTTATTTCAAAAGATAGCGATCACAGTATTAAGTTAAAAAATCTTGCTTTCGAATTATTTTACTGCCTAAGAACTTAAAATACAATTCGATAAAATTTCATACTAAAGAAAAAATACGTGATTGTAGCTTTATATATTATATTAATTGGAGTAACATTTTGTTAAAAATTCGACCTAAAAGTGTCTTTATAGTTGAGGGTTCAAAAGTATAATTGCGAGCAGAATAAATGAACAACCGGGCATGCACACCATTTCGCACTGATTGGTCATAGTTTTGTTATAAACATACCTGAGTGCCTGTTGACGTCCAGTCAGGAAAGTGTTGCCACACACGCGTAAGGTTCCTTCTAGTAAGGAAACTCATTTAGTAAGGTAATAATAATAATCGACCCATTAAAATTCCACTGTTGGCATATGATTCTCCTCTCATATTTAGATGATACATGTGCGGGTCTCATGTATTCTTTCATATATCGGGGTGCGAATATAATCTTTTAGTGTCAGTCAGGTTCACTAACTAATGGACTTAAGGACCTTTATAAGTAGGTAATGTATTTATTACGATAATTGCAAATAGCAAACCGATGCGTCGATAACTATATTTTTTTTCTTCACAGGCTTTCTAAGATTTTTAGAATTAATCCAAACTTTTTTTTTAAACGTCTCTTAATAGTTTAAGAAATATGCAAAAATATTCGGAGTTCTAAGTCACTAAACCATTGAGTAAGTACAGTACGCTAGTCAGGGGAGACTCCTTCACAAAGACCAGACCACCCTAGTACATCTAACAACATATGGCATCAAGCCAAGATATCAATATTTTGTGATACTCAAGACAATCAGATTTAGTACTATTGGACTACACAACTTATGAGAACTGATGAGAAAAAAATAGTTCAACGACGTAATTCCGCGACGTTCTTCCAGTCTAATGTACCTCAGACTAATAAAAATATGAGTGTGTATGAGGTACCTATACGGCTGAAAGTACAATAGCATTATACTTTTCTTTTTGAGTTTTTCCAACATGTGTTTGTATTTTACTTCGCGCGGGCACCAAATAACTGTATTGCTATAGTATACAGCCGGCCAGAAAGACGCGCGAATTTCAAAATCACATTGCTCGTGACAGGCGCGCGGAAGCGGGGCGCGGGTAGTGGGGATAAGTAGCTTGGTTCTCGGAAATTTAGTCGCCATGGAGTGTTTCACCTGTGAGCTGCGTGAGTTCTGTGTAAAGGATAATTACAAAAATGTGGATTCGTACACTATTGCGCGGCGTCTATTTCGCTCTGAGTTTAGTTTACATGATCTAAATCAATGTCCTAGTGAAAGTATGATCAGGTCGTGGGTCAAAAAGTTCGAGTTCACGGGTTCGACACTGAATCAGAAAAATGCGGGGCGACCAAGGTCAATACGAACGGAGGTAACTGTAAGCGAAGTCGCGACGTTCGTACGGCGCGATCCTCAGCTGTCATCCCAAAAGAGATCATCTGAGTTCGCCATATCAAGAACATCATTAAGGCGTATTTTGGTATAAGAACTTAAATATCACCCGTATAAACTTCAATTAGTCCAGGAATGGAAACCGAATGACCACCATGTACGCCGTGCTTTTGCCGGAAGAATGTCAGAGCGTTTTCTAAGTTTGAACAATTTTCTCTTTTCCGATGAAGCTCATTTTCATTTAAGTGGATTTAAAAGAAAACAAAGACCTTTACATTCACTTAAGGTTACAATGAGCGAGGCCAGACTCTAACAGTAAATTCTGATTGCTACACAGCATTGTTGCGTAACTTACATTCGCGGAGTGTATGTGTTTTGGTGGCACACATTTCAGTGATGTTGTTTTTTAAATATAAAATACCCATGTGTTCATCTTATTATAAATATGAATTGTCTTCCCTAAGCTTTGTAGCTTTTTTTTCTACGTTTTTTTTTAAATCCGCTCAGCGTAATGGCCCACCTGTACGACTATAACAGTACTAAACCTAGCATCTTACCAATATTTACACTCTCGCGTGAGCAGCCATTCTATTTGCAATTCAAGTAGAGGTTGATAAACATCTAGAAAGGTTATTGTATTACATTCTTCCAATTAGACCCTAACCCACGACTCAGTGACTACGTGAGGTCCAATGTACTGTAATAAATATTTGAAATTTTGTTACTGAATGCAAAATGATCTTCGTTTATAGTTGCGGTCCGAATGACATCAATACACACTCAAAGCTTGTTTCTCTAATACAAGCTTTTGGTTTGTAGAGCTTGAAAAAGGTATTAACTCCTAAATACGCTTAGAATATGACATACCTGTATGATAATATTAAAATATAGAGGAAACTTTTCTTTTCAGTGTTGGGCGGTACACAATGTACTCACATTAATGTCATTAATAAATTATTAACTGCCTCGTTGGTCGAGTGGTGGCAAGCGCTACTGCGCTACTTGGAGATCGTGGGTTCAAATCCCAGCTCGGGTACTATTGGGTTTTTCAAATTTAGAATTTCTAGTAACTCTAAGTCTGGATCTATGCCCGATATGTTTCAATAGGCTCACCACCTATTCCATGGGACGTAAACATAACTAAAGAAACGTGGGAGTGTACCTACTACACTCCTCTGCCTACCTTTTCTAGGATTACAGGCGTGACGTTACGTTTTTTAATAAATTATTTTGCAAATACAATGCATCACAGGTGTTGTCACATTTTGTCCTCTTATTGTAATCTATAGACTGCTACTCGTAATTTGACAACGCTATTACGTCCACTTTACTATTTCACCTGATACCAGGGCTGGCGGCCGTAAAATATGACACACGACTGGAACAACATTTGCATCATTAATGGTTGCATTTAGCGAAGTTTCAGACAAGAAATACATTAAATGTTAATTACTGTTGAACTGTTCTTGGTTGATGGTTCTTGGTTCTTGGTGATTAAATATTAATTCCTGTTAAAACTTAATGCATCTTAGTCCATAGGCCGTGATATTTTGATAGTAAACATTCGAGTGTTTTATTCCGTGTACTTCATTTGCATGCATCAGCTTATGTTGGAGCGAAAAATGTACGCGTTATCTAGGGATTTTCTTCATAATATGGAAATTCTGCGGGTTTTTTCTTTAACATGTGCTTGCAATTTCTTCATTGTGGTGTGAAAACGCAAATAGCATACCTACATATGGATACGGTTTACATGTTTCCTACGGCTGCCAGGTCACCATTAAAATCTCCAGTGCGTCGGATAACGGGATGTCGCGGTCGTTGTTTGCGTTTGACAGAAAATCCATTTTCTGTTTGACAGTTAAATCTCGCTATTTCGGCACACGATCATTCCTTTGTCCAGCGATTTACAAATGCACTAACAAGAGCTTGCGGCTAGACGCGGTCGGAATACCAGGCAGTTGGGCCGGAGTCTACTAAGACTATAATTGAGTCTGTACCGAGAACTTATTGGTCTGGTCAATCGTCGTGATCGGTCGTGAAGGTCAACGCATCGTCAGCCGCTTTCTCCATTCTTGGTGTCCCGTTGATGTTGCGAATGGACCTTCTTGTTGTTATCAAGTATAAAAACCTTTAAATTAAATTGAAGATTAATAAAACTTCAATTATATGTGTTAGACATAGGCGCAATGCAGTCCTTAGGGACAAATTTGCATAGCAATGTGATTGTAGCACACCCCTCACGTGATGAGACGGTAATAAAAATATTAAATCATTCTTTTTAATAATGAAAACAGCAAAAAATAGGCAGCAGTCGCATTGGCTGCTGCTGTCCATGGACATCTGAAAACCCCGTCGAAAAGAGTTATAGTCCAGTTGGTAATACGATGACAAGAGTTAAATGACCGGAAGAATTGCTGGAATTAGGACTTTCAGTATCGTTAGCTCGATTTGTACGTGTACCTACATATATTTGTGCCCTTCAACATCTGCTGCAGAAGCATTGCTTCTCTTGAGGAATGAGATAATCGCCCAGTTTACATGTGCACTAGAAACCACAACCTTCAAATCGCAACAAATTGCTATAGTAATAACTGCTTCACGATAGAAATAGATGTCTCCGTGGTATTTACCCAGGCGAACTGTATACTTGTTCTGCAATCTACTTAATCTTTTTCATACCTTTCTACCTACCTATCTACCTCGTTTTTCATACCGGACAGTAAAAAAAATATTGTTGTTATATTTTATGTAGTATTGATAAGGTTTGCAATTATTTTTGGGTAGTTGCTGAAAAATACTTGGCGACGAAATCGTTCAAGTTCATTATAGCGTTTCAACATTTGACCAACTTAAAAACTTAATAAAGAGTTTTTATCATTATAACTTCCAATGGAAATGGAAACTTTTTTTTTTCGATGTTGATTTAATGATAATGTTTTATTTGACATTTAACAATAAGTTGAAGTTTTGTGTCTATGAACCTGAATGATACATGAGTACGATCATTAAGGGAAATAAAATGTACCTACCATAGAAAGAACACTCCGCTTCCGTAGTACATTTAATGGATTCTTTTCGTGTTCCTTTTATTATAAGGTAATAAGTGTTTTTTTTAAATCCCCGAAAAAATTAAAAAAACTGTACGGCTTCTTTGTAATTTTTCTTAGAAATATAATTTAGAGCACGTTTTTCTTGCTGTTCCCACGTCATAAACAAATTTTATGTTCATAATAATTGTTGAGTGGTTGAGTTAATTAAGCCTCGCACTCCGAAAGAGCAGAAATAGAACTTGACTGACAATGACAATAAAAAAAAAATTTATTACAAAAATATTCCTTTTCCTTGGTAATTCATATGAAAATTTGGGCCAGTAACTGCGACAAATTTTAATTATATGCAGTTAAATTGAAGTAATTTCTGTAAATGAATCTAAAAACAAAAAGAAAAAAAATCTAAACTAGTCTCGTGAATAAGAAAATAGTAAAACACAAAATAAATGCCACTAACACTGTAATTGATTTGTCTTGAGTAATATTATTCTGACATGACATAAAGCTCAATTGTGTGCTTAAGACGAAGAGTTGAATTTCTAAGAAGACTCATATAATTAAATATAAAACTTATAAAATTAAATACGTATATATAATAAATCACCTGCTTTTCAAAGACATATAAATAGATAACGCCGCACATTCATTGAAATAAATGGAGCAAGTGAAATCTACGATTTCAGTATTTGCTCTCGGCCAGTACAAAGTGTTCCGACTTTACATAACTTTTATTCAGCAGTCTTCCAGTGGAGTCAGTGAGGTATCAGTAAAGCCGATGTAAATTAAATTTACTTCGTATTTCTCCACATAACAATACTGCTGTATCAATACTGGGTAGCCCTTTGTTAAAAGAATCACAGATCCGAAGTTGTTACAAGTTTATTTAAGAAATTGTAAGTACAGATACCAAAGGTACGTCTTACATTAAAAAAACGTAACATCATACCTAAAATCCCCGAAGGGGTAGGCACGGGAATGTAATACACTCTCACGTTTCATCAGTTATGTTTGCGTCACATGGAATAGATGATGAGCCTATTGCCATACACCGGCCACAGATCCAGCCTAAGAAACACAACTAGAAATTCTAAATTTGAGAATTCCAATATAACCCGACCCGGGATTTGAACTCAGGACCTCTGGATCGGCAGTCGCGCTCTTAACCATTCGACCAACGGGGCAGTCAACATTTTCTTACATTAAATCTAGGCAAGAGCTGCCTTCTGATCTCTTCAGACGAAACGACTGGATATGCTTCCCCCCCTACTTCTTGGGCATGAAATCGATCTTTTGACGGAAACTTTTACATCTTTCTTAATTCAATTTCTACAGTCACGTAATGGTCATGGTTCAACACGTATACAAAGCTAACCCATACAGTTTTTCCCTAATAATTCTATTACGATGTACCTACCTTGCTGTTCATTAATAAGGACAACGTCAGTCAAAAGCAGAATCAATTGCATCAGACGTCTTTGATAAGAAAGAAAAACGTTTCAGTTGAAGGGTCTTTCTTATCTAATAAAACTTATTACACACAAGGTCCATAAATTTCACCGTGTATATCCGACAAAAATCACGCACCTTTTTGCCGCCGGCAAAGCGAAGTAGCTCTTTCTCATGCAAAATACATATAGAAGGCACGCAATCCTGGCCCGATTTATATCCGAAAGGAACAATGCGAAACAATAAAAAGCTGCGTACGTGCGAACACGGGTTCGTATCGCATGACCTTCAGATAATAAGCGTCGGGGTTGAATTTATAATTCTGTCATCTTTTCCTTCTCTTCTTTTTAACATTGTTAGCTGTTATTTCAAAAAACACGTTCTTTATTGCTAATATATTATGTAAAATGAACGATACCAATACAGCACATCCCAACGTGATGTATCTAGGTAGACATTCACAAAATTAACTACGGTGCAACCAATACTCCCTTAGTCAGTCTCCGTCGCGACCTCGCTGCGAGCGACGGGAGTTCATAAGGAAGGACCTCTTACAGGAACTAGCCGGGCTATCGCGAAAAACGTACGTAAGTTAAGCCGTTACATTTTTAATCATGTGTATAAATACTCACGAAACATTGAACAGTAAAATACTCCCTTAATTTATTTTCTTTCCATTTTCTTGCATGACAGGGTACACAAAAACAAATTTAATAAAATTCCTATTTTATGGCCATTTTTTATGTTTCGTTGAGACACAAGTAAAGCAATTGTATCTTATATCTTAGTTTATCTTACTTCCTGTTCATCTCAAAAGAAACAGTTCGGTATGGTACCAAATCATCTCCGCAGTTGCAATACATCTCTATGCTATATGTTCATAACATCTCCGTATAAAAGAATACGAGTCACCCATACATGAAATAATTTTGAAAACTACATAGTAATACGAAAAAAAGTTATATAAACGTAAGTAGTTTAAAATTTTGGGCCGTTATAACTTTACTTATTAAGCTTTTACTGGTGCCACTGTCGGCCAGGGTCTCCTACTCTTCTCACAAAATGAGTAGGGTTAAGACCATAGTCTGCTAAAGCCGATGATAGACAGACAGATCGATAATGGCGAATGATAGATGCCTTAGAAATGCAATGTATATATTTAAAAATTTTGGTATAATAATTAAATCAACAAGTATTACAAAAAAAAATTAAGCTGATTTAATTTAATAAACGCCACCAATAACTTAATTTTTCTATTAACTTAAAATTATAACAAACATATATAAATATGTAGATACAAGAACCGATATCAGGACACAGTTTCAGTACATACAATGAAACGGACGAATAAATTATTATATTTAACGTGGTTTTATTCAGTTATTTCAAGCTTTATTACTTAAATCGCTCTTCACTTACGCTATTACTTAATCGCTCTTCACTTACGCTATTACTTAATCGCTCTTCACTTACGCTATTACTTAATCGCTCTTCACTTACGCTACTACTTAATCGCTTTTTACTTACGCTATTACTTAATCGCTCTTCACTTACGCTACTACTTAATCGCTTTTTACTAACGCTATTACTTAATCGCTTTTTACTTACGCTATTACTTAATCGCTCTTCACTTACGCTATTACTTAATCGCTTTTTACTTACGCTATTACTTAATCGCCCTTCACTTACCCTATTACTTAATCGCTCTTCAATTACGCTTACAGACTTGATTGCATTATAAGTTTCGGATCGTACTGACTGCAAACTGTGATAAACCACCAGTGAATTTCACATTAAAAAAACTTATTTAAGTAATCGTACTAACATACGAAGTTAGTGATTATCCAATTATTTTAACTGCTTTTATAAACCCTTTTCACTAGAAATAAATTATTTTTTAGTAGTAGATCTCATACATTTTAATTGAAAAATTACCAAAATATACTCAAATCTGTAAAGTCCTTGCTCATATACGATTGCATATGATCACTAAATGTAAGCAACGCGAGGCGCGATTAAGCTGGTTTAAGTAACCACTAGAGGCTAGTTTCCACCAGCGGCAGCGTCTTTATTGTCTGTGGGGTGCGTTAAGCAGACGGACACTGTTGTAATCGTTAGGTAACGATCGTTTACCCCATCGCAGACTTTAGGTTGTTTGAAACATCCTACAGATGGGTTCGCCACTAACTAGTTTTAAGTTTGTTAGAACTGATATTTTTCAAATGCAATGGTTTGAAGTGTATCAGGTCTTTTGTAGATACTGTAGAGATCTAGGCCAAGCAATAATGAACAGAGCTAGAGCTAGTAGGATAAAGAGATTAGCGTATATAGTCACTTTGTTTCACATCATTTAGAGATACGAGTAAAAATAAAAAATTAAAATAGTGTAAAACGTTTATTTATTGATTAAAAAGTTACACGAACCAGGTCACAATGGCTCCTGTACTAGGTTGGTAACCCGTATTACTGGGTACTCCGCTCATCCTCCAAGACTCTTAGTAATTAATCAATAACAATAAATTATGCTTAATAATTAACAAATATAATATGCTTAGTAGTGTAAGTTGAGCAAGTGCGTATGTACAAGTGTATGTGCGCGTGTGTGGATGTCTTTGTGTGTGTGTTTGTGCGTGTGTCCGTGTGTGTGTGTGCGTGTATTTGTGTATGTGTGTGTGGTGTGGTTTTTGCGCGCATGTGTATTGTGTGATCTAATAAATCATGTCTTATATTTCGTTATAACATAAGTTACCTATGTTAAAATTTACGATGTGACGAAATAAAGAAAAATATATATGCAGTATAGTTTAACCCACCTATTATGTCACCAGAATTTTTATGATTCAATAGTAAAGATAAGTGCAACGTGACAATGAAATAAGGTATCAAAGATAGTTGTTTCCGACGACGATGAGAGAAAAATTATGCTTCATGTTTCTGTGAAAAATAGTCAGATTTTTGCAGTGTGTATTTTTATCAAGAATATATTTTTAAAGCGAGTAACTAGCGAGTAACGAGCAAATCATTGTCGATTGTACAGAAATTAACAGCAAAATATACCAAAAAATATTAAAAACAAAGGAATAAAGTATCTTACCGGCATTGAAGGTGCCGATGATCAATGTCCATAACAATACTAGTCTTTTCGCCCTTCGCAGCGAGCACGTCATCCTGTTAGTTGCTAATTTCTAGCGTAATTACTTCATTTTCACTGCAATTTTACAGGTATCTGAAACAAACATGTCCATTACATAAACAAGAAATACGCCAGTCGACTAACGGCAGATTTTGCTATTGAATGTTTCGTGAGTATTTATAAACATTATTAAAAATGTACCGGCTTAACTCACGTATGTTTTTCGGTATGGCCCGACTAGTTTCCGTCGCGACCTCGCTGCAAGCGGCGGGAGATCATGAGCAAGGACCTCGTACAGGTCCGAAACTAGTCAGGCCATCCCGAAAAACGTACGTAAGTTAAGGCGGTACATTCTTAATAACGGCAGGTTACTTAAAGATTTCTATGAATTAGGTAGGATAGGTATATCATAATACATGAGAATTTTTACTGGGAATATCTAATAAGATACACATTGTAGCCACCTTTTTTTTGGACGTAAATGGAATATATTTTAGCAATTTATGTCTATTAATTGAAAGTGGGTTACAACGGTATTTTTATGAAATTTGTTAAGGAGTTATTATTAAATTATTTTAGAAAGAAATATAAACACTATACTAGCAAACATTTTTTGACACGCGTTTTATAAAATGAGATGAGAGGAGTTTTATAACAGTAAACAAAAGCTGCCACCCAGTCCGTATATCACGGTCACGTTCGGGTATTTTCCTGCATTTGGAAGACGTATGTAGCTTGTTCCACCGAGATATCTCAGCGCAAATTGAGGAAACACCATGAATAGGGTCAGATAATATTACGCAATTAAGGTGGCAAAATGATACTATCCGACAGAGAACCAAGGATTAGCTCGCTGAAGCGGTAATGGGCCTGGGAATATCTGTCAAAGAACCGACAACCGGTGGAGTAGGCGTCTTCTGGAGTGGAGACCGCGGCTCCCTCCGGCCCGTTGGGAAAACGATCTGAGAAAGGCTGCAGGCAGATACTGGATGCGACAAGCCGAGAACAGGGCGCGATGGCGCTCATTGGGGGTGCCCTATGTCCAGCAGTAGACTTAAATAGGCTGATGATGATGATGAAGATAACAAAGAGCATGCAGATATGTAGTTGTGTAAATCAGTTGTATCTGTATCTGAGATGAAACTAAATTTATTCTTCCTATTACATACTTTCATTGTAGGATTCGTTTCGGCATTTGTTATGACGCCCCAGCTTTTTCCCGTGGGAAATTAAACTGTGATCTGGAAATAAAAAAAACTATGCTCGCAAAACTAGCCGTTGCCAGTTTAGCGTTGAATATACAAAGGTATATTTAATATATTATTTGTTGTAGAGCGACATCGTAACCCTGTAAAAAGTTATATATTTGAAAACTGGTCTATGTATAACTTATTTCATTGAATAAACTACATTCCTGTATAATTTACATGACTGTAATATGATTCATATATGTATATTAATTATATAGATCGATTATTTACGTAGATAAATGACGAACACGCAGAAAAGATGTCATGCTTGTCATATAAATATTTGACTGCCACTGCCAGCTCTCTAGTCAAAGTACTTGCCACTGAACCACGAAGCCAACAATGGGATACTTTCTACATCAAGCAAGTAGCCAAATTGTTTAGTGTCAAGATTAATAGCATTAACATTGAAAACAATCGGGTAACAGATTTTCAATACAAAAAATTTATTAAAAGGCTTTTCGCTATGGTTTAAGTTAAACGGAATATGAAGTGCGGATCAGGAAACGAAATTAAACACCGAAATCTGTTGCAATACTGTCTGTTTATTAGTCGATAATCGCATTATACGGCTCTCCAACGATCCCGATAATATGCGGGGTAGTTATCCGTCAATTAGCATCAGTTTCCAAGGAGAACCTCGGGAAAATTGATAAGATAATATTCTTAAGTTATTCTATGTGAAATATAACAAATGGACGTATAAGCTGTATTTTTTTAATATGTAGATGTATAAATATACTCCTATAATAACATTAGATCTCCGCCTGAGAAAAGCCTGAAAAAAAATTTTTTTTTTTTTAATTTTGCTGATAAGGTTAAAGAAGAGTTTGATTATTATTATAGCTCGATTTTGTTTCTCAGCTAAAAAAAAATTATATACACGCAATAATGTTAAACATTATTGCGTGATACTCTCTTAGCCGGTTTCAAAACGAAATACCCAAATGTCATTCTCGTAGCAACGTATTTCGCTATCAAAACATTATTTTTTGTCTATTTTTGTTAGTGTAATAACGAAAGTCGAAAACTTTATACGGCAATTCGATAGGCAATATATATGTACTTATAGATTTACGTACGTATTGCCCATTGTGCTCAATAATATGACGACAACTACTTTAAGCTTTAAAGTGACGAGACAATTAAAAATTTGCAAATGTTTGCGAATTATAAAAGTCAGGAAAAACGGCTAACGTGTTGATTAATTACCGAGATAATTTCCCGTAATCATAAATGCCCTTAAATGGTGTATTAATTTCATTGTTATAACTTGTATTTTACGTAAAGAAACATTAGTTAAGGGATAAGTAATAGTTATTGAGCAATCAATCTCAATATTTCTCAGAGAGCAACTGACAGGAGCATTCGTCTCAGTAAATTAACCCAGACCCGATTTCTAAGGGACGGCCCGTGGATCACTGATAGTGGTATAAATCAAATGTAAAATCGGATTGTTTCTGGACTGCTACTGGATTATTGACTGGATATTGAGATTAATTGAGTGGGTTACATTGACCTTATTATTTTTAAGTTGTGCCGGATTATTATTCAGTGCCACACTTTTTAAATTGTACTGTTGGGCACGGAGCTATCCGCACGAGTGCTGGGCGTTCGTCTAAGTCTGCCACCAAATGTATATATGTCGGTCAATAGAGAAATGGTTTTACTTATCTCAAGCTCAAACGCAGTCGCGATTTGAAATTTAACAGATTTTTAGGATTATGCGCTTTTGGCTACACTACAAGCACTCAGCGTAATTTTCACAGAACTAGCAATATACTTTGAACGTGTGTTTATTACACTCGTTCTTTTTCTTTCTATTTGTGCAAAAATAACAATAAAAAGCAGATCCAGTATGATGTTCAAAAGGAACCACTTTTTGACTAAATACGCTACTTCAACATTTATATTATTTGTGGCAATATTGTTAATTAATGAGTCCGTAGACGTTTTATCTTCTAAGCAAACTACAGTTTTGTAGTTGACTTAGCGGCGAAGTTAAATTCTCAGTTACGTAAATATTTTTTATTTAATTCCAAAATCACACGGATTTTTTTCTATGAAAGGGGGTAAGTAACATGTGTGATACGGGTTTTCTGCAAATTAATGCAAGTGCATATTATTTATATTTTTCTTGAATTACAACATATTAAATATTTAACTAGCCCGTTGGTCCATTAATCGGTGAACCTGACCGCTGAATCGGAGTGGGTTCGATTCCCACCCGGATCCCAATAATATGGGAAGAAACACAAGTATTCATTCTGTGTCATAAGTAAAATAATAAAAAAATCTCTATATAAATATGTATTCGTATAGCCAACCGGATTAGCAAGCTGAAGTGGCAGTGGGCGGGGCACATAGCAGGAAGGACAGATGGCCGCTGGGGCCGAAAGGTTCTCGAATGGAGACCACGGACCGGTAGACGAGGCGTAGGACGGCCTCCCACGAGATGGACGGATGACTTGGTCACAGTCGCGGGTACACGTTGGATGCAGACCGCCTCCAATCGGTCGTTGGGGGAGGCCTATGTTCAGCAGTGGACGTCCTGTGGCTGAAATGATGATGATGATGACGATAGTGAATATATCGTGAGAAACCTGTTTAACTAGACTTGAACGTTGGAAAAGTTTTTAATTATGTGAGAACAAATTTGTGGTGAGAGTTCTTCTTGCGCAGTTTATAAATTTTGTAAACATACGCGAATATTTTATGGTATAGCAATGATTTCAATTTCTCATATATATATCGCTATTTTTAAGAACATAACTACATATATTTAGGCCTCTCCTAATCGGCACCACCAGGAGCATCCTGCTGTCTTCTTCAGGTGGTCTGTTTATCAGGTAGCAAGGCGACCTACGCTCCCTTTAACGAAACATGGCCGCCACTCGATGACCTTTCTTCCTCATCGGTTGTTCCCACCGGTTCCTCATGTGTTTCTCATCGCTCAGATATTAGGATTCGGATATTATATTAGGATTGTCCCAGCACAGACAATTGTGGTAAAATAAACGAAATTCTTGGTGTTGTACGAGTGTATTTACGTAAAAATGAATATACATACAATGCGTATGCGCGCGCGTAGGTTCGGGTCCGTAGCTCAAGTGGCGCGGGTCGCGGCAGCCGTGTCGGGCGTCGGCCAACGCCCCCCTCGCGTCCCACCTTCTAAAGCGCCTTAACAATCTTGCCGGACTTGAAAGAATCTTCTTTTAACACTGTAGAAGTACATGTTAAGAGGCAGACTTTGTTTGCCGCGCGTCGTTCCAGCCCACGGCTTGTCTGAAATTCGGCAACTCTGCATACTCCATCTGAGCCAGGGTACAGGCGATGAACTCAACCGAGTTTCCACTTCAAGGGGGGTAAATTCTTGTCCTTGAAGACCACAAGATTTCCTATCTTCAAGTCTGGCTTTGTAAGGCGTCCTTTTGTACGCTGTTTGTAGTTCTGATAGATATTCTCTCCTCCATCGTTGCCAAAAGTGATGGCGCATATTGTCAATCGTCTGGTATTTAGTGCGTATTTTCATGGTTTCGGCATTGGGAGGTGATGGCAATGACGTCAGCGACCGACCGATGAGGAAATGTCCTGGGGTCAATGGACAAAAGTCGTGTGGGTCATTGGATAACGGAGTAAGGGGTCAGGAGTTAATTATTGCTTCGATTTGTGGAAAAAGCGTTCTCAACTCCTCGTAGTAAAACTATTCTTTCCTAATTACTATACGCTTTAAATGGAATTTGCAAATTTGACCCCCGCCTCAACCAACCCCCCAAAGAAGGGGGAATAAGAAGGGCTAAAAAAAAATTAATGCCTACTTTGCCTTTTTTGCCTTCAGGCAGGAACGCAAAACCCTACCTAACTCATTGTTTGCTCCAACAAAGTTTTTACCATGAAGGAGCCAGCGAAATCAGTTCCACAAATTTAAAATGGATATAATTGTGTGGTGGCAGTTGTTCCATTAAAGGTTCCATAGTTTAACCTTTTAATTTAGTGCAAACAATGCAATTACGAACCACTTTTTTGGCTAATGTTCTGCCTCCAATAGGCCAAAATTGTTCCCTAATGGAAATAAGGATCAGTTGAAGACCGCTGTGAAAGAGACGTACATAGGTGTTCGGATGCCATTAAGATTTTTGTTAAGTGATGCTTTCCACCTAATAAAGCTGGATGTTTTTTATCATAATTAAGCCCAGCATTATCAAGACGACCACCTACTCTCAACTGGCGGTGGCCAGTATCTAAAAATGGAGACAGCTGTAATATAACAGAATTTGGTTTTAACAAGTTTCTCTTATCAAAAGTGTTTCGATTTCTGAAGAAAAAGTGTCTTGCTTAGATTGTTTGATGAAGTAAGTAAGAGAGGTTCCAA
>DWJK01002202.1:0-15070 GCA_018248815.1 Croniades pieria auraria
AATCTCAGAAACGGCTTATCTGATTTGAATGCAGTTTTCACGATTATATTATGATGGGCTTCACTTAACATTTAGTGTTTTTTTTTCATTTAAATCGATTAACAAATAAGAAGTTATGTAAATTTATTTTTTCGAAACTTACGAAATCTACGCGTACGAAGTCGCGGGCACAGCTATTTTTTACTATATTTACTGTTGGCGATTATAGCGTGATGTTCTTAAAATAGTTTTTTAATAGATCGTTCTCTAATTAACGCGAGTGAAACCGCGGGGAACAGCTAGTGTTCAAATGAAATGCGTTTTTCTATGACAGCGAGTGCGTTAAATAGTCACGGACGACCGTGCGTGCAGATGTTCCAGGATATTTATTGTTTAGGGATGTAAGCAACTATTGAGTACAATATAATATTGTTGAAATATGAATTATTAAGAAAATAAAAGTAAATTAAATATAGCAGCATGTCACATCCATTGAAGTAGATGCGAATTTGCGTCGCTGCATGACGGAAGCGATCAGTCAGCGCAAACCGAAAACAATATGGCCGCCGCGAACCGCCGAATTGTTTGTTGAGTATCCTGTGACGCAGTCGTCGCAGGACTGATCCTTTTACTGATGTCTTCTTTGAGCAACGCGAACACATTTAATTGAATGAAAACACATTTCATTTAATCATACATTTAATTCATTACATCAAAACCTTTATTGTACTTATATTCAACTTTGAGTGGATTAGAGAATATGAAAGTCATTACAGATGTAGACTTCTTCGAAAACAATCGTGCTCCACTTGTACTAACGCTGGTTTTATGCAGCTGTTGCCAGATTGTTAATTCTTTTTATGTCAAAGACGTGCTAAACAGGTAACGACACGGACAACGCATTAGAAAATCAAGGAGTAATAGATTTACACTCTATCCTCTCTGCCTACCCGACAGAACTCGAGAATCGGGTGCTCACCTTTACAATACAACTTTTAATAACGGGTTATGAAAAATAAAAAAACTCTGTTCAATTTATCTTATTCCTATTTTGTCCTCGGCTTGACAAGGCGCGATGGCGCTCATTGGGGGAGGCCCATGTCCAGCAGTGGACTGAGATAGGCTGATGATGCTGATAATTCCTATTTTAAGAAGTATTCACTATCTTCTTCAAATTGCAAGTCCACGCACAATGAAACAGGGTCCTATTCAGAGAATGTAGCATCAAAACACGAGCCCGAATGATCTCAAGATTTTAGATATTTTTCAGAGATTTCAAATGAAACCTTATTTTTCTTTTTTATCTGTTATTCTGTGATGAATAGCGATCAATCAAGTTGCTTTCAGCCGAAAACAATATACCTACTCGTAGCCACTGCCGCGATTTCGAGCTCTACACGATTGTTTACTAAAAAAACTTTCTTTTATTGAGAAAAACGCTCTAGAAAAAGATGACCGACCTATTTATGATTTAGCCGCTGGTAGTTACTTCGTTCCATTTAATCTTATCAAATCTTTTAACGTTTCATTGTTGGACAAGGTCTCTTAGAGTGAAATAATTACTGGCATATTTTACCATACTGGGCTAAACCGTGGTCGTAGACTTCACAAACCGTATTAAGTTTGATTATTTTAAAATTATGTTTAGTAACATATATAGAGAGGGGTGAAGGTTCTCGGCCGCCAAAGGGTATCAGTGTAGACGGTGCGACAATCAGTGCTCTCTCAACCCCAGTCTGCACGCCCGGCGTAGGGATCATAGAAAAAACTCTATGTATGTAAGTATTCAACGGCGCTCATTACAGTAGCCTTGTGTCCAACAGTGGATTGAAGCAGGCAGTTGATGATTTTGATGATGAACATAGGGAAATAAAAATACTAAGTAATAAGTTTCATTTGCTAGATACACGGAACATATTGCTTTGTTATATAGTGTCCGATATTGTGAATGCCTATTCACACCAAATAGCCGATACATTGTTTGTTATCGCATAGAGTTTAAAGTTAGTTTTTAAAATCCATATACATTGATTGCACATGCGCTCATCACTAGTGGACCTCGATGTGTGTTGCTACGTGGACTGCATGCGATTATTTAATAATGGGATCCCATAGCGATAAAATTTTTAGATTAAATATTGTTTTATGAATTTTAATCATCACTATATGCGCATACTGTAAATCTAGTATTTTTAACCAGTTTTAAGCCGCATAAGAGCTCATTTACACGTCTACAGTTTAATAAAACGATATTTGTTCTCGGTTTACAGTTCAGGTTTTTAACACTGACTGTATTCATATACAACTATTACATTTGCATACGCCACTGGATACCGTATACGAAAACCGTTTCGGTAAATCGTAAAGTGTAAAAGCGCCTTAACTAATGACGATCTGTTTGGCATATTGCTTACGGTATGGCGTACGGTTTCATACTCTGTTTCCAGCTCGACACACATGAATATGTTGAATATTGTTATGCTTTCTTAGTTTATCTATTTATTTAAAAACATGACAAAATGTTTATATTTATGTCATAATGTAGGTATCCTTTGCAGTGAAGGACATATTCTCTAAAAATTGAATGAAAAGTCTTCAAATATGTACATGGATCGGTATTGCGCTGTAAGTCAGTTAACACACAGGGCCTGACTACTTCCGGTGCCCCGCCGGCAATCACCTAATAAATCAACAGTGCAAACCAGCCCTTTGGGTCACGTACCCCGTTCTTTCTTTCTGTACGAAGAACTGGGTTCGACTTGAATAGTTTTAGCTTACTTACATATCTAACAATCTGACTCTTTTATTAAACTTTTACTACAGTATACAAAAATGATGTTTTTCTTACATTCCTCTAAAATTCTTCGTTATTATTATTACCTAACAACGCCGGGTCTCTTGCAGTATCGGTAAAGAGCACCAAGTACCATATATCTCTATCCTTTCGATCCCGGCGATCCGAGGTGTATACTATGTGAACAGGACATTGCGGAAAGATACTTGCAGTTGTACGAGCTTGCCTCCCGATCAGTTTCCAATAAATAACAAAAACATTAGCGTTCAGTTAGATACGAAATTGTTCATTGCCGTATAAACACTGCGCTCGTAAAGTGCAGGCCGCGGCGGAGACAAGTTTGTTCACGTTAAATCATGGCGACTTAGCTCGGCTAAACTTTTAATTCACGTATTTTGTTGTATTGAGAATAGTCTTCGATTCGGTGTTTCATTATACGCTAGTTGGTACTTATTGACATGTGACACTTAAATTCATGTGTTATAAATTATCATCATAAATTTTTTATCGGTCCATTCTTGGAGACAGGTCTCCCATCAAAACGAGAAGGGTCGTAGCCATAGTTTATCGCGATGCCTAATTGGGGTTAGCAATATTTAAAATATATTTAGTATTGTTACATTCGTTTACTGGTCCCTGGAGCCGGATCGTCACGGTGGCCATAACAGCGCGACCGCCCTAACATTACTATCATTAGGCGCGGACATCCGATACATAAAACTGCACAACACGAAGTGTACGAGTCGTAAAACTGAATTTTTACGTACAGTAATAGAGCAGTGAAATAAATTTTTACTGCCTGTAGATGCTAGTTTTATTAAAGACATCGTAAAATTTGGCGTCACTCGAGAACTAACATACAAATAGTTTAAATATTATATTAGGTACCTGTGTTCTAGAAAGTTATGGTCAGTATTTGGAACATTAACTTATTTGTTTAAACAAATAGGTTTAAAGTATTAATACGTTTCGTTTTAAGCATTATTGCAAAAGATGAAAAATATACACAATACTTTAACAATTAAATGTTTAATGTTAAGTACATTTCGCATAATCCATTTTCCTGTCTCAGCTGTTATGATTGCGTGTAATGTGTGGTGGTGATACCGCCTTATAATGTGGGGGCGTCGGATGGCGTGTAGGGGTCTTAAAATTAAAAATAATGTTATCAATATTTTGTTTCAGGATTTCGTTTTCAATAATGCAGCTGTCTGATGGAGTCTAGCTTGCGCGGGAAGAAAGCCGGTGAGCAGTCACTAATAAATGTTAACTAGATAATTGTAGAGTCATTTAATTTTATTCTTAACTCGGGAAATATACATATGTGCGCAGTCCTTAGTACAGTAAGGGCTTGAACATTTCCAAACGGGGAAAAACCTTACTCCAGTATGTTTTTGCTATGCGGATTGGTAGAGACATAGAATAGAGGCCAAGCTAACAAATATCACGCAAAACCACCGAGTTAATTACTACTCTGACAAAAGGATACTAATGTATACATGTATATTTATGATTTTTATCCTTACATTACTGTACAATCATTACAAAGAGTTGACATTGATAAATTGGCGCCTTGACTCTAACCATGGAGAGCCGTAACTCTACCAAGGAAAAACATTTGATCCGACGGTGGTTTGGTACGTATGCAAATATAAGGGTGGTTTATTATTACAAAGATTGTAACACTGTTAATAAAAATATACGGTATAAAAATTTATCCGGTTTACGGCAGAACGATGTTATTAAAATAAAAGCAAAATAAAAATAAAAGTAAAATAAAAATAAAAACAAAAGCAAATTAAAAATATTTCTTGTTTAAACTTGAGTTTATAATAATATAACTATAATTTTATACCAAGGTTTTTATTATTATCATAACATCGAACAAGGTCTCTTGCGTATTAGGTAGAGTGCACCAGGTGCCAAATATAGCTATCCAAAAGCCGGGTGCCTAATATATTATTTTAATAAAATTATTCAGATACTGCCTCATGGCGAAGTTAGAAGTCCCTGTAATCGGCGCGCGTATGAACATTTTGATGAATGTAGATGAAGCACCTCAGGTCTGTAAGGATAGAGATATTTTACATTTAGTGTTCTCTGCCTAACCCAAAAGGGACTTGACGTGATAGTATAATATTAAAATAATTTCTAGTGTATTTTCTTCGGCGCCTGATGACGGTGTATGAGCTTTTTATGTTAGCGGTTTTTTTTCAACCGTCGCCCAAGTAAATCAAGCAAGAGCCAATACAAAGGGGCGACGTTGATAGATCGGGCGGCGCGCGCTGCACACGTAGCGCGGCTACTCGCTAATGTCCGACACCGGATCCACGCGGAAGTTCGTATACGCAAATATTTAGGGGCGGTTATTTTTATTGATGGCCCTTTTAAGGACGCGGGGGAACAGTATAAAAAGCTGCATGAAATTGACTATCAAGCAATGCTATGACAATATTTCGCTCAAAACTTAAACCTGTTTGGTTTTGATTGGCTTAGAGTTTGTGGAAGAATATTTTCATTTTTCTGTTTAAGTTTTATGAAAAGTCTTGGGATATTTGTGTTGAAAATCATGGTCACAACGATTTCAAGTTGCACTGATGTATAGAATATTGGTAAATCAATATAAAAAAATAACATCCGATGTCATAGAACAGCCTTACACGAAGCCATCTGTCTCCGAGCTAAGGAGAGGCCGCGGAAGCAAGCCGCGTGCTTTGGTAACTATTAGGTTGGTAAATTACACACAAATACTCGTATATGCATATGTTTCCTAACGCACACATATTTATACATATAGTTTGACACCAAAATATAGAACAAGTACTTGTGTGTGCAGTAGTGATGATGACTATTAACTGGATAAGCACAGCCAAGGTATAAAAAAATAAAAGCTGTAGAGAAAAAAGTTATTTTTGTTGAAAACGAAAAGTGTTCCAGTTGCAAACGAAAGACGGTAGTAGTAGGAAGCAGGTTGCATGTAAAAGTTTTTATTTGTCCAAGATTATGTAGAAGATTAATGGTCCCTCTCTTATCTCTTATGCACTAATGATCCTTCACGAGAGAGTACTTCACTGGGTTTTTTTCAAATAAAATATCTTGTCATATTTTATACTCATCGATTTCATAGTCGACGATGTGAGATAACGTACTAGATATTACGAGACATTGACGTGTTAAATGTATGGAAAATACAAGAAAGAGACAAGGTATCAGTTCACTAACCACACTTCGTTACATAGTTATGATGTTCAAATGAATAAATAAATGTTCGTATATTATTGAAGGTGAGCGGTGTGATGACGTCACATACGTTTGCTCGTATGCATGTATATCGGTTCTATTTTGATTCCACTAGAAGGTGGACATGTTTTAAAGTTCTGAATTCAAGAGAGGGAAGATGTAGACCAATGATGCTTCTTGTGTGTATTTTGTGCTTCTGAGAAAAAAGTTAGAAATTCAGTCTCAGTTATTATTGTTCCCCGTGTGATTAACCATGTGAACAAGTAATTTGTTGACTCGTTTGCCGCTTCTTTCGCAGAACACATAGAAATTGAAAAGTTCAAAATTCATAAAAATGTAATTAGGATTAGCCGAGCTAACGGTGTTAGGGAGGATCCTTCACGATAAATCTATCCTCTTAAATAATTCAATATAAAATTGTATGCGAAGTTTGATTTCCCCCCAGAAGACGTTTTTAAAAGCCAACGTTGGCTTGATTGATTAGACTCGGGACACCGAGCCGCGTCTGTAATAAAATGAATAAAAGAAAAAAGCTGAAAAAGGAGAAAAAATTGAATTCCATTGTGTTCGCGTTTAAAAAAATGTAGTTCAAGATTTCGTTTTATACTTTGTCTTAGAGACAACCGGCGGGGAATAATGAGTGTGTATGAAACTTTAATATCGTGGATTTCGCGTAGAATTCCCCGGATGAGAAGTTGTTTTTCAACTTTCAATCTTAGTTTTTTAGATCATTTTATAAATTTCGCTTGGATAGTTTTGCCCGGATCATTAACTAACGCATGTAAAATGCTGAAGATCGAGCTCAATGGCGTGCCATTGGAGAGGCCTATGTCCAGCAGTGGACGGGAGTAGGCTGATGACGATGATGACGATGATGAAAATGCTTATTTGTTTTCTGCTAATCATTTTGCCGTTAAATCTTCCTTTTTTTTGTGAAATCTTTTTGCTTATCTAACTAAGAAAATAACAGAAACAATCTAAAAATATAACAGTGTTACATCTGAAAAGGAATTCACTTTTGTTATAAGTATCGATAATGTTTAGAAAGAAAGAAAGAAAGAAAGGAAGAAAGATTTCCTTTATTTTTGGCTTATATTGCCCTTATTAACAAAAAGGTAGGTATGATAACTTAAAATATAAAAGTGATAAAAATTAATAATAGTAAAACAAATTAATAACAGTAAAGGATTAGCAAGCTGAAGTGGCAGTGGGCTGGTCACACCTGTCGCAGAACCGATAGCCGAGCAGACATGTTCTGGAATGGAGACCGCGACTTGGCAAACGTAGCGTGGGACGCCCTCCAGCTAGGTGGAGAGACGATATACGCCAAGTGGCTGGCAGTGATTGGATACGAAGAGTAAAAGATCGAGCTCAGTGGCATGCCATTGGAGAGGCCTATGTCCAGCAGTGGACGGGAGCAGGCTGATGATGATGATGATGAAACAAAAACAAATGTTTAATACGTAATGCAAATTTACTACTAGGTGGGGCAACAATAAGCCGCAAAACGGTTGGGACTCAGCTATTGCTGCGACTACGTCGCAGCGCTGATTTTCAGTCCGAACCGACTTTAGGAAGTATCATTTATAAAGTTTTCAACCTGATCACGTCTTCCGGTATTATCAATAACAATAGCCTTTGGGGCACGCAGCCGTATATTGTCCTACTGGAGCCGTCAACAGGACGGTCTGACTCTCACCACAACTTCATCAATACTTGCTGCACTGTCCACCGACTATACACAGACATCTTTATAATCCATCCATTTGACACCCAACGATCACCGTTGCGGAATTTTGAATATCGTTTTAGGAGCAGATGTATGGGACTTGGTGTAAAGTTATAATAAAGTAACATCACGCCTGTAATCCCCGAAGGGGTAGGCAGAGGAGTGTAGTACACTGCCACGTTTCACCAGTTACGCTTATGTCCATGGAATAGGTGGTAAGCCTATTGCTATACACTGGGCACTGATCCAGACTCCGAGACACTACTAGATATTCAAAATAAGAAAAAACTAATGGCACCCGACCCGGGATTTGAACCCAGGGTCGCCCGATCGGCAGTCGCGCTTGCAACCACTCGACCAGCGAGGCAGTCACGAGGAAGTTACAATAATAATAGTAGAGATATACTGTTCTATAGTATGTACAGACAGCAGTGCAGATATATGTATGTACATTATTTTTATAGAATTTCTCAAGAAACAGGTAAGTTTTAAGAAACTGTTTTCAACAGATATCTCGCGGCTCCAATAGATATATGTACATATCCGCTGTCAATGTACAATGTGTGTACAAATAAAGCTTTTAGCTCGCAAACAACATTCATAACTCGCTTACACGGGGCATTAGTGCTTCAGCAACTTTTACGGCGACTTTATCGGACGGTCGACAATCTCTTCCAACTGATGTTAACAACTGCTGTAGTAATCATTTCAACACATACCATTAAACGCCAAACGGATACCTTGGGATGTTTTTTAATTCGCCGCGGGGCGGGCGGACCGCCAATCAATCACTGCTGACATAATGACGTCATCCATTATCAATTATTGACAGTACAGGGATGGGATGCCGGCGATTTTCCAAGTATTATGCCTTGTTCGCAGGGCTGCCACCAGTCTTGTCTTGAAGGAATACCTATTTTTTTCGTAGATCGATCGTTGAGGAGTTCGTATACAAGCATTTTAGGGTTGACACTGTAACAATTTATTTTTAAAAAAATTTTCATTTTGGCGTCTGATTAAAAAAAATAATGAATATATGAACATTGTCCTGGAAGTGTATAATACAACATAATTTAATTATTATTATTTATGTGAGATCCTTGACCGCCTATATAAAATGTTCGACTCGTCACGAGCAAACATCTTCGAAGAACTCGTCCATACTCAGTGCTGTAAGCTTTACGAATAATTTGCGATATACCAATGCTAGCGTACCACAAGCCATAAAAAAAATTTGCTTTGTAACTTTCTTCGAGTAAATTGATTAGTGTTAACATTTTGGAACCTTTAAAGAAGCCTCATTGTGGGTTGTTCTCAGCCCAATATCCTTTTCTATCACACTGCTGAATTTAATTCTTTCCGCAAATGTATAGCCATTCTCTAGTCACATTTAAAACGAACTGATTTTCTTAAAGTAACACCTTGAAGTCCTTGATTAAACCTCATGAAACTTTATTTTATTACAATATATAAAATTGTGACAATGTAAGCGTTGATTTGACCTGGAGAGGCCTTGTATACCATTGGATATTTTACTCGAAATTTGAAGAAGAATGGGGTATTTAGCATGCCTCTTTAGTAACCTGCCAGACAAAGATTGGTAGGCAGTTTATAGAATAGACTTTTTCAATCTGTGCTCATGTTCCATTACTTTACATATATTTTCCTACCACAACCGCGTGAAGGTTACGAGGGCTACTGGCATGTTCAGAAAATAAATATGACGAAATCCTTTACAGCATTAATAATAGAATCTTGTCAAATAAAGTGTACGCTTTTGATTATTCGTCTTCTCCATTTATGATTCAGTACCACTTAGCCATCTCTTTTGGCACTTTGTAACGTATTTACTGCATAATTAAAGTAAGGATGTCTGAAATAAGCAAAAACATTTTCGGGAGAAATCCATAGAGAGTGCCCTTAACGTTGTTGTAATGGTTTTATTTTACTTTTGTTTTCGATAATTTTATCTTTGTTCTATAAAAATATCGTGTTTGATAGAGTTTGGTTTGAAGGTGGATATTAATCAATTGGAGTTTAGTGGATATTAATCAATGAATCATTTACTATTTAACGATAAACTTCTCCAACAAGAGCCTATGCTCTAAGAATATGATATTCAAGGCTAAATGCGCCAAGGGTGGCGTTGATGATTTCCGTAACTTACCGAAAAGATATAAATTTTGGTGTTCGATACTTTTTCCCAATTTTATTCACAAGTAGCAAATTTGCGAGTGGAATTTGGGATGGATTACATTTGACAGATATTTCAAGTTGAAGCTAGCGCGAAGGTTCTCTGTAAAGTTGTTATTTATTAAATCGTTGCACAACCCTACGCCTCCCCCCCCACCCCTGCCCGTGCCCCGGCCACTCGATTGATCATACTAACTAGTTCACAACATTCTTCTGATCCAACTTCGCTTAGTTGTGTTCCCTTTTTAATGGAAACCTTCGGTAACTATTATGGGCAAGTAATTTTTCCCATAACCGTCTATTTATACAATGAAACAGTGAATAGGGAAAAATGAGTACATTAATTGAAAAATAAAACTTAACATGGCATAACCTCGCACTTGCATTGCCTGGAAAGGATAGACAGAGGAATGGTATTACTTTCACTTTCAGAAGTTATGTTATAAATTCGTTACACGGAATAGTGGATGAGCCTTTTGACATACACCTTATAGAAATCCATATTCCCAGCTACTATTGGGAAGTTTAAGGTAGATAAACTCGATAATACTTTGCCCGACCAGAGACTCCAATCCAGGACACCGTTCTTAGCTATCGTGTTCGCAGCCATTAAACCAACGAGGTAGTCATTGATTGTAAAAGAAACACGTCGGGTCTGTAAAGATAAAAATATTTGGTGCTATGCGCACTCTGCCTGCTTCGTAAAGGATACGGCGTTGCGACATAATATTAATAATAACAGCAATAAAAAGTATTATTTTTTCGCCGTTTGAAAACAGAAATTTTATTGTCTCTAAATATTTTAAATTCAAACTCAGCTGCTTTCGGAACTCGGTGCTCTAACGAGACAGTTTACGTCCCATTAAAAGTGTTATCCGGTTTTATTCGGTGCAAGCCGGCCCGGGGCGGTGTTTAGCAGCTCATTCCGGTGAACAAGTCGCCACGCCCGCTCGTTACGTATGACCACTGTGATTCGGTTGCTCGACGCTTCTAGAAAGTTCCCGAAGTTAACCCAACGTGCGGATGAGTGGGACGTGCCTCATTTTAATGTGAGCTTTTGATTTTGTGATTTTAATTTTGCTTCGTTTATTTTCTCTTCATTTAAATTGTTAAAATAATTAGTTTTAAGTAATGAGTTAGATATCTACTAACAATATGGGATGTTAGTTGTGTTAATAAAATGAATTTATAATAAATATTATTCATAATTTTTAAACATTTGTGGTGTTCGCTTTTTTTTCTTCGTTTATATTTAAAAAGAGTTTCATTTATGTTTCATCATCATAATCATCATCATTATCAGCCTGATGGACATAGGCCTCTCCAATGGCACGCCACTGAGCTCGATCTTCTGCGTTTTGCATCCAATCACTGCCAGCCACTGCGTATATCGTCACTACACCTAGCTGGAGGGCGTCCCAAGCTACGTTTGCCAAGTCGCGGTCTCTACTCCAGAACACGTCTGTATTTATGTTTACATTTTTATATTTATACTGGTGTAACCGAATGGTAGCTTCATGTGCTAACCGGCATTTAGCCATGGCAAAATATAGCCTTGACACTTCTCATTCGGAGACGACACTCGGGTCCAACAGTGGGACGATACAAGGGTTGATGTGTGTTGCTAAGTTGCATCGTATGCATTGTTTTAATACGTTTTGGAGAGCGTGGACGGCAGACCAGCCATTTTCAATTCGAAGCACCTAAAAAGATCAACGTTGTCCAATACTTACGTGGTTTCTGAAATCGACTGAGTGACGTCACTTCTAAACATGGAGTGCTCTGCGCGCCTCTTTTCTACTTAAAACAACACTTGAAAAAATTATCGCCAATAATAAAAATATTTCTATATTATTATTCTATGATTACGCCATTCCACTCTGAGGTGGGCAGGGAACATTGTGCAGCAATATCTTTATCCTTAGAGATTTGACTTGCTTCAGCTATATTAATAACTCTATGTTTACATGTACCTGTGATATTATTTTTAGATAATTAAGATTATGACAATAAATTAATTAATAAATAATAATTAGACAAGAACTTAATAAAATATACCAACTGAATAATTTAACATGAAATTTGTACGGTACTAATTGGAATAAAAGATTTCTGCGGCTCGTCGGCAGCCGGCGGGCGAAGAATAAATATTTATAGGTCAATTGAATCGAACAACAAATACAACGACATTATTCATGGATTAATTAAATCTCATTGCGGCGCTACTTTCAGCCATTGTTGTGTCATAATTCGCGTGAACTTCCGGTTCCATTTTCGAAAGCATTTTGATTATTGAACGTTTTACGTACAGCCTAGTGCGTACTTAATGAATTAATCAATTATTCGTCACAAAGACAAATATATTAATGCAACAGCGTAGTAGGTAAACTGTTAGACGCAACGCTGTTACATATTTTTGTATTATGTAACTGTTCGGCTCTTACTGTTTTATCATTCTCACTTGCCATCGGTCAATGGAGAGGTCCTTACTTATATTGACTGTATGTTATGCCATTGATATTCAATGACTTCTCCTGGCAGGATTAGAGAATACTCAGAGGTGTACAGCTTGGTAACAGATGGTATATCAATAAATCATTTAATAGATTTTATTAATCGTTTATCATAACTATGACCACAAACTAAGGCGTTTGATCAGGCTCACATTTGATGTAAACTATATTTAAATGAATAGTTATTCCAGTAGTTAGTAACCTTACTCTCTAAACCTGATCATAAATCATAATCCGGTGAATTGAGATCAGGACTAGATGATGGCCAGTCTTCAGCTCTGATGAAGTCCGGAACGTTCGTTTCTAACCAAGATTGGGTGGACCGAGCATTATGACCCGGCGTCGAGTCTCGCTGAAAAGACCATCCTTGGTTATTGATCATGATGTTGTTGAGAGGCTTAGGTACCTTTTCAAAAATGGTATCTTGATACACTTGTGCCGCTGTTTTGATACTTTTTTCACAAAAATATGGCTCAGTTACTCCTTTATAGTTAACACCCCACCAAACCATTACTGACGTCGGATAATGCCCACGTTGTACTCTGTTGACTAATTGGAAGCTTCTTTAGAGCTTTCAATATAAATACGGTAATTTTTTTTGTTAAAATATTGCTTGATTGTAAAAATTTTCTCATCTGTATACAAAATTTTCCTGTGACCTCCCTTTTTGTACCGCTTAAGTAGTTGTTTTGATTTTACCACCCTATTCTTTTTTAAAATATCAGTTAAAAAATGACCAGAGCGTCTCTTATAGGTTGTAAGTCCTAAGTCATCTTTTAAAATACGCGACATCCTTGTAGGTGCTATCTTGATCTCCCACCATAAAATCTTTTGCTTTCGGGCAGGATTTCTTCGAATTATTTCCCCTACTTCTTTGATCGTCTTTTTCGTAAGAACACTACGTGGACGACCAGATCTTTTTCTGTTACAAATAGAGAAGGTTTCATTGTACCTATCAGTAGCCCGGTACACAAACATTTGACTAATACCAAGCGTATGGAAGATTTTAAAAAATGTGTTTGGCTCCATACCTACTGTACGAAATGTAATCACATCGATTCGGATCTCTTTATCACCCCCCCCCCCCTCCCCCCCATTTAATATCACAAAATATTATATTATTATTACAATTATACTATTACATTATTATTTACTCTAAATGTTTTGATGTTACCAAAGGAGGGCGTACAGCTACGATATGTGGAACATTTATTTGTTTACTAATATTGTCACTAAATCTTATAAACTTTAAAATCAGTCGATTTGACACAGCTGCTAATATTTATCTAGACTACACGTTACCTGTAAGGATCTAATCTTAAATTAAGAAACTTCAAGCGCTTTACATGATAGAGACTTAGTTAGGAACGAACTTAGATTGTCGATCTGGAACTTTAAATTTCAGATATATGTATATATACACGTATAACTGTCTCTTTTGATAGAGTATTGAGTTCATTGTATTAGCTCTTCCGAGTGACGTATAACGTAACTGGAGGAAAGTTGGAGTAAGTATGACACTCCTCTGCTTAGCACTCAGGACATACGGGCGTGATATTATGTTATGTCGCTAATTCGAATCATAGAGATGGGGTGCTGTTGTGGCATAAAAAACTTTGCCGATAAAAACTCTGTCAAGATTGAATTGAATTGATACTATCAAGATGGAAAGCACTGATAGCTATAATTGGCTAGACGGTTTTACGATTTTTCCGTCAATCCGCAGTTGATCAACATGGCGCACTATGGCGTAGACTTTTCTCATTTTGGAAAAGACTCGTATCTAACAATATGACGATCAAAGGGTTGATGATCATGTTTGCGTTCTACTGCCGTTCACAGATCTGTTCAGAGAATGAGATAAACGATTGTTTATTCGCACGAGTGGTATATACAAATATCTTTCAGAAGTCGACTAGTTAGATACAAATACAAAACTGGCAGAATTTTTTTTTCAATTCAAAAAAGTAGGAGAAGAACTCAAAATTATTTAAAAGGATAGTCGGTTTGAATTTACCCGTGTCGTGGAGTGCCGGAAGAAAAAACTGAAAAAAAGTGTAACTTTTAGCAATTCTACCATTTAGAAAATCAGCGACCGAGTGGAGAGCTTTTTCAGTTAGGCTAAGTTTTAATACCTTTTTTTAAAACTATTTATTTGCAAAAAAATTTTTTCTGACAGTGTATGTGAAAGACATGCCTCCTCGCCTCTGTATAAGGAGTTTCTTAACTTTGGTTTAGCAATGATATCTGTCATATTTCCTTAAGGTTATTATAACGCCAGGTTCTTTACTTAGTACACAGAGCGCACAGAGTGCCAAAAATCTGTTTATAGACGACGTACATTGTCTACATTCATCACTATATTCATACACATGTTTCGTTTCGGATACTTTTTATGCCCTTACCAGCCTATATCTGACCTATCCTTAAGGCGGTATACATAAATTAAAAAAAATAAATAATCGACCCATTTATCATTCCACTGTTGGAATATAGGTTTCCTCTAATATAGACAAGGTTAAGGCCATAGTAGGTAGGCAATACCAAACAGGTCGTGTTCTAACAGATGGGGGAGTTAGAAGTCTTCGAAACCGGCGTGCATGTATGAAGAGATTGATGAAT
>DWJK01002203.1:0-15069 GCA_018248815.1 Croniades pieria auraria
GGTTAGGTTAGGTTAGGTTAGGTTAGGTTAGGTTAGGTTAGGTTAGGTTAGGTTAGGTTAGGTTAGGTTATGTTAGGGTAGGTTAGGTTAGGTTATATATGAATGACATTTGTTATGCTTTTAAATATAAAGTTATCATATTTATCTGAACATAACGTTCTTGAGAGTTTTGTTTTTATTTTGAACATTAGTTACGGGTCCTTGTTTCAATTTATACTTCGTTGCAAAAGCGCAACAAAAAAGCGAAAATAACTTTCCGGCTATTTAAGCGAGCTTTTTCCTATTTAAAGAACTCAACGCTGGCACTCCGGGAATTACTCATAAGAAAGGCCCATCGTCATTACAATACATTATCACAAAATAAAGTTGTTATGGAGTAGACAGGCAGACATTTTTAAAAACGTTACAGGTTATATCGGCTGTTAAAAAACTGTAGATACTTTCCATACTTTAAATAAGTGTAAAATCTTCTTGTGTATAAATCTTTTAAACGCTCAATACATGCCGATGCAAATATTATTTTTAACACTTCAAAATTCGAGGCACATTCTGGTTACTATCGATGGTTATATGTGCAAAAGGCTTATACACTGCGATAACTATTTCCGGTTTACATTATTGGTTCAGTACGGCGGAAATGGTTCATTAACAGTACAAACCGCACGATAGCTCGTACACAATTCCTAATCTATTATCGCGAGAGTTGTCCTAAATACTATGTTTATATTCTGGGTGACCGTAACGCGACCTGGATCGAGTCCAGCTTTTTACGACTGTGTAACACTAATTGCGGAGCTGTGGACACCAGCTAATGGGGTACAATAAAAGCTATATGATACCAGTTATGTTTCACTATTCCATTATTAAATCTGATAATATGCTCGGAAAATTCCATCCATTAGAATATTCCATTGGGCAATGATTAATCGTAAACTTTTGTATTAAAGTATACTATAATTTATATCACATAATATTAGAACAATTTTGACTATTTTAAATCCCAAAAATATGTAGGTATGATTAAATATGTACGGGTTTAACTGACGTACGTTTTTCGGGATGGTCCGACTAGTTTCGGACCTGTACGAGATCCTTCCTCATGAGCTCACGCCGTTTTGCAGCGGAGTCACGGCGAAGACTCGACGTACGTGAAGTTAAGCCGGTACATATTTAATCATGTGTATAAATACTCACGAAACATTCAATAGTAAAGTATGTAGATAATCGATTGCAAAAAAATATGTACTCAATAAATAGGATTTTATTAAATGATCTGCCGACATCACCAAGGGCTAGGTAATGAAATAGGTCTTGAATAAATTAAAATAAATCCAAAATTAATTAGGCTATGACGAAAACACCTACTGCGGTACAATCGCTACATAATTTAGTCCAAATTGTTAAACAACAAAAGTGTACTTTATTTTTCTGGGAAACTATTCCAGATATATTGGAATGTGACGAAAATTTAACGCACGAAAATTTTACGCACCCGGAAATGATGCCTGTTACGGCAATAAAGGTGAATAACGACTGTGCCGTTATCTATTGTCGGTTGCATGTTCAAAAAGTATTAAAACCTAAAAGGTGCGTTCGATGTTCAAATTTTTACACAGCGTTGATTTTACGAACAGTTTTAAAGATCTACCCACATCGAAAAGTTACTATTTGTCAAATTATCTGCTGATGGTTTTTATCTTGATTCCAACATGTAGATAAATAATGACCACAATTTTGTTAGTAGTAAGAAATTCGGTTAAGTTAATCTTCATAACTATATTGAAAACCAGCGTACGTAAATTTGTTTCTACACTATGTACCCGTATTACTGAAAGCGGTTGATAAGCTCGCAGTTTGTTTCCTATGTACAGCTGACATTATAATACTTTGTGGTTTCAAGGTTGGAAAAACATTGGCGTGCAACGGATTTGATGGAATCTCTTTTGCATATCGTTCCGAATTGAAATCCCGGCAGTGCAAATAACTGAATGGTAAATTTTGTATGTGTGTTAACCTCGGGCCCAGGACACGGTTTCTTATTGTGAAGCGTTGACTGTAGACTTATTAATAGGTACGTCACTCAAGGTGGCAGAACTCTCTGTTTAGACTTCGCATACGGAAACATCAACGCAGCATCTATTTTTGCTGCTTACAGCAGCCTTTTTCGAGATTGGATATAGATGCGTCAGTGTTGTAATAATTGGCCATTTAGCCAATCTCACGCCCTCTGCCTACTTGCATGGATATAAAAATAAATGTATTATTATTAATATTATTTAATAAACTTGCTAGGTTCCTTACAGGGTAGGCAGAGAATATCGAGTGCCAAATATGTGTATCATTACGCACTTGGCATGGTTCTTCTAAAGTAATCACTCTCGTTATATATGTGCGACGCTTTCAGTGACCTAACTCCACCATCAGTCCTATTCGACCTATTTGGTTAAGATAGATGAGGCTTGGTCGCCACAGACCCTTGTGTCTGTCAACTCCATTCACATTGTATATCTATTTATTTATGCTTAAATTAAAAAATGACCAGCGATATAATAGAATGTTAAAAATGTTTGCAAAAAATTTATGAAAAAGCGACACAAAGTTTAAACGAAATGTTGAATTATACCATTGGCGAGCTAATGATTTATTAAAGGTCGACCAGTTGTTTGATCATTGTTATAAATACTCAACACGTCTGATGTCACCGGTTACAGCACAGATGTCCATTCGATAACGACATTTTATATAGGTACTTGCTTTTCGAATATAGATATTAAATGCTTTTAAGCGCTTAATACTAGACTGTCCAGTTCAAGACCATTCCTAGTGTTCTGTGTAAAAACATTTGTTCCACCCTTAAAGTATTTAAAGTAACGTAACGTAACATCACGCCTGTGATCCCCGAAGGCGTAGGCAGAGGAGTGTGTACACTCCGACGTTTTCCCAGTTACGTATAGTCCCATGGAATAGGTGATGTGCCTATTGCCATACACCGGGCACAGATCCAGACTCCAAAGCACTATTAGAAATTCTAAATCAGAAAAATCTAATAGTACCCGACCCGGGATTTGCACCCAGGACCTCTCGATCGGCAATCGCGCTTGCAACCAACGAGGCAACCAAGTCTTTAAAATAGTTTACACACATAAAGTGCTCTTAAATTACATCAAATGAAAAATAAACAAATTAACGCTTTTATTTAGCTATCAATTTACTTCACAATACGTACTGTAACATTCAAAATTATGTTATAAAAGTATTAGTAGAATTATAGCAAAAGTACCAGTATTATGGTAGTCATGATGTCATTAAGTTTTATGTCGCTTCGAAGGTGACACAGAGCACTACAGTAAAATATAAATTGGCTGTAAACAATGTACCACTGCTTCATTGTTACAACGAGAAAACGCCATTACTGTTCATTCATACACGGAAAATCCAACATCAATAAACCAGCTGTAACATCCTTTAATTATTTATAATTACAAAGACAATATATCTACCACCAATTACTGGTAATTGCTAATTATTAATAATTTCCTTTAGGTATTCCTCAATCATTGACAATTACGCAGCACGACAAACATTGAAATTAACAATGTAGAGATAAAATCATTGATACGAATCTATGTATTTGTGGAAAGAGTTCTTGAAAAAACCGTACTCGTATATACAAAAAGTTGTAGACCAATAGCAAGCTCGATTTAATAGGTGACTATATATATATATATGTATATATATAAGTATAATGTTTTCAGTGCTTTGTGACTTTAGTTTGTAAATACAACCTTTTCGTGTTCAGATAGATTGCAAGGTGAATAGCATACGAAACATCTATCGCGACCTCCTGCGACTCGTTTATCTGATAACGACTATTTCTCTGACCGCGACCTGTGGGTTGATAAACTCTGCTTTCAACTTTTTATGAAACCCGCTTCCATTATACCAAGTCAACATTTAAAACGGTTCCATTGAACCGATCATAAAGAATATGTCCCTGTATTTTTTCGTACAATATAATTATCACAAAAATTACATCGTAACAATATGGTTTATAAACCAAGATATAAATTAAACACGAAATATCAAATGATTTTTCTAATACTCTAATAATCGTAACAATTTGAATTTAGTTTTATCCAAAAGCTTATCACGGGTAACACGCACAGCATGAAAAGTATACAGCAGTTTTTTTCAACTATACTTCATGATTAAATTAATAGCGGTATATAAATTGTCATTTGACTTTACTATCCACATCTCGACGTTCGTCGCAGAACCGATAACCGTTGGAGTAGACGTGTTCTGGAGTGGATACCGCGTCTTGGCAAACGTAGCGTAGGACGTCCTCCAGCTAGGTGGAGTAACGATATACGCAAAGTGGCTGACAGCAGTTGGATGCGACGAGCCGAAGATCGAGCTCAGTGGCGTGCTATTGGAGAGGTTTATGTCCAGCAGTGGACGGAAATAGGCTGATAATGATGATGACTAAATTCTTAGAGAGCGTGATTTGACAGACCATCGTGGATTCATACCCATTAGGGACTTGATTTGTACTTATATGACGAGCAATTTATTTTTAATGGCATCTACATGGTAGAATGAGTAAATATAGCTAATTTACCAATTAATTAATAGAAATATCAATACATTTGTTTGAAACCACAAACTGTAAGCGAAACCATACAATATTATTTTAATGGGCCCACTCATATTGCTATTTTGATAATTAATACTGAATACGAAGTGGTCTGTTAATTTGGAGGCCGAATTGAAAATTAAATGTAAGAGTAATAGCCTAGTGGTTAAGAATTCAGCCTCTCACTCCGAGGGTGCTGAAATCTGTATATGATCCCCAATAAAACAGAACATTAGAGCTATGATATAGTCCTCTTATTTGTCATAATTACGTACAATATTGCAGGTTGAATATTACCAATACCAATTTCCAAAAATCTCCCTTTGCTATTTAATTCTCACTAAACCAGAGAGCCAGCTATCGGTTAAGTGAATTAAAATCTCTTTAGACCAATCGGTATCACCGCTGCAATCAACTAGTGAACGCGGAAACCACACCAAAGATTTGAATGCGGTTTTATCTTTGTGTACCTTACCTTATCTACCTTTGGCTCAGGCAGTTGTGTTTAAAAATCTTCTCATTTCTACAATACTCAGTTTATTACTCTATAATATATACATAGTTTATGACATACGTGTATGGTAATTGGTGAATCGTGGGAGTGTACTAAACTCCTCTGTCTACCCCTTCGGGGATTATAGGCGTGATGTTTCGTTTATATGGTAACATGAACCTTATAATCCCCGAAGAGGTACACTGCCACGTTGCGGCATATACGGATACGTCCCACCATGGAATAGGTGGTGAACCTATTGCTGCCATAAATTCACTGGACGCCGGACACAAATTATTGCTCTGAGCGACTACTAGGAATTTCATGTTAAAAAACTCAATAGTAGGTACTCGACCGTAGATCAAACCCAGGACTTTTCGGTTAGTAATTCCATTTGCAACCACTCGACTTACGGGGTAGTCTATAATATATCCATTCTTTAAATAGTTATGTGACATGTACATACGTTTTTCAAATATATATATGTCTACAACGATCAAGAAAGTTCCATTAATATACCAATAAACGCAGAAATTTAAAATTATCTAAGTATGTGACATACAGAGAAATCAATACTTGTAGCACCCAAAGTCATAAACGTAAAACAAAAGTATGTAAAAGGTAGAAAAGTGACATGACGCTATTTCGAAAGGTGTTCCGACGCTGTGAATAAGAATTCAAATTTTATTGAATAGCGGCCGTAGCCGGCGGCCGGCTGGCTGGCTGCCTGGAATTTGCGCCGGTCAGCGATGCCATTGTTTTCCGGTACAGCGACACAGTACAATTCCATCAGTATTCTAAAATGGGATTTTGGTTACTTACTGTTACTGAACTTATATACACTTAACACACTGATTACTAACAGATAGACTAGAATACTTATGTCATTTTAGAAACTATTGAATGTAATGAAATGTCTAAAATTCCCGTACAAGATAGTTTAAAGATATTATATATTATAATGTTTAAAAACGGATGAACTATGACGCCATTTTGTCATAGTCATATTAGTTCTTATTCCTTTATATTTAGCGCCTAGTGCCTATTAGCCCTTTAGTGCGAATAAAGATTTATTCATTAAAGGCACTAAAGTTAGCAAATTGAACGGCTTGAATTATGTAATAAGTGTTCCCAAGTAGTTAACAAGCAAGCCGTTTCCGAACCAAACGAATTTAATAAGAGAAGGAAAGTAAAAATTTATGAATAATCTTTGTGCATACATTAATATTATAAATATGAGAATAACTCTGTTTTTGTCACGTTTTTAGGGTTTTGCCGCTTAAACGAATCGGATGAAATTACATGTGACAATAGATCCAGTATTGGGAAAGGACGTAACTTACTTGTGATTATAATATCGTGTAGAAGTTATTAAGCACCTGTAAAAGCTAAATATTGATGCTCTTAATGAAGTATTATCATATTATCACGCCAGTTCTGTTACGCAGTAGGCAGAAAGCACCGAGTGTCAATATCTCTATCCTTACGGAACTGACGTGCTTTTTATCCATTCATTAGTTTCTTCATATATTTGTGCTGGTTCTGGTTTGTATATTAATATCCCTTCCAGTAGTACATGGATAGGTATAATTCCCTGCTAAATATTCCTAAAATACGTTCGGTTTAAATATTCTGCATACATATCGCAGCAGACGGACCGATATAGTACGTCTTGATGGATGTACCGCAAATATTTTATCAGCTAAACGAAATATTTTATCAGCTAAACGTTTATTTCGTCTGGCTGGTTTTCATACTATTTTATTAGCACAGTATTCTGTTTTTACATCGTAGTTTTAGAGTGGTAATCGGTTCATGTATTTATTACTATATTTACGCCTGACAGTCAATTCTCATTGCTGATTACACAGTTCGGACGTATCTGATGTTCCTAGACATATAATACTAACTATGATCAAATGAGATTAAATTATATTTTACACCAAGCTACTGAATTTTATTATCGTCGTCAGCCTGTGTGCTGCAATGTTTTTGTCCAAAAATCCCTATGCTGGACACGCGGGTTGGGATCGCACAGCACGGCCTTCTCTCAGCGCCTACGCTGATGCCCGTCGGCGGTAAGGGCATTTAGCCGCGCCTAGGCTGTTTGCGCCATAGCGCGATCTGGCAAATTTTATCTACACATAATAAAATAAAATTATATATTAATTAATTGAAAGTAAATGAAACGATACGATTCACTAAATCGTTTCTGCTACAGACTGCGAACTGATTGGAATTCCTTGTCGGCGTCCATCTTAGCCCATTCATATAACCTGGTATTATGAAAGACAAGAGTGAATAGGCACTTTTTATCAGGTGAGGTTGCAGCCAGATGCGAGCCTATTTACACCTGTACCTAGCTGTATGCTATGTAAATATGAGCAAACACAAATAAGAGAGAATAAACGCAATATTATTTAGTATGAATGGAGAAGAATACTCATATATTCTGACTTCAAATTCCTAGCAGTAGCCCAGAGTTTACATTTGTGCCCGGAGTATGGCAATAGGCTCAACCCCTATTCCATGGGACGTAAACGTAACGGATGTATCGTGGAAGTGTACTACACTCCTTTGTCTGCCACATCAAAGAAATACGGGCGCGACGTTATTTTATGATCGTATATTCTGACGTCTTTTATCAGCGAAAGAGTGTCCTAATTAGGAGAACTAAAACCGCCGCGGGAGCCTAAGAGACGTGGTTAAAAGGCTAAGTTCAAGCACCTTCGATAATTGGCTCTCTCACTTTTTTTTTAAAAAATCTTACAATAACGATAAAAAACGGGTAGTTGTGTAATTAAATTTTTTTTTTTTTTTAAGTATCAAGAAGTATGTGATAATATTCACGTTTCTTGTTAAGAAATGCACAAATAATTTGTTAAAGCGAAGAAAGAGATGAATGACAGGTGATTAGAGAGACAGAAAGACAGATGACAGATGGCGCATTTTAGATGACGGAACGAGAAGAGAATAGAGGAGGATTAATTAAGAGCATTAATGTAAAAATGCCCACCATTTTAGTAAAATGTGCTCGGAAGTAATAAAAATACGTATTAAGGAAAATAGGCCTGACCAAGTACATTTAGTATTATTTATAATATTTTATTATCTTAGACAAAAAAAATCTATAAAATCCCTAAAAAACTTCCCTGCATAAATCCGTAAGGAACGAACGTGAACAATGGAACCCGATTTTGATACAAAGCAGGGGATTAACTCTGGTATCATTAACCATTTTATCATTTCAAATCGTTTTTAAGTCAATAATGCTCGTAAGAATCGCTTTTTAGTGAAAAACGAAGGTAATAACAGCGGGATATATTACGCATTTTGAATATTGCGGATTTTTTAAGTTTCTTTAAGGTTTCTTTAAGTAAATACTATAGTTAAATAGCTAGCTGTCAGAATTGGAGGATCAAACTCGTATAGGCATCTTGGAATAATCTGTTGCTGTCAGTTGGTTTTTTTAGTTATTTGTAATTAAAATTATTATTCCTCATCATCATTATCAGCCTATTTCCGTCCACAGCTGGACATAATAATCTCCAATAGCACCCCACGGAGCTTGATCTTCAGCTCGTCGCATCCAACCGTTGCCAGCCACTTTACGTATATAGTCATTCCATCTAACTGGAAAATAGTTGATTATTATAAGGCGTTCTTAGTTAGTAATCTGCATATATATAATTGTTAGTATCACACCTTACTTCTGTTAGTACAAGACTAAAAGTGAAGTCACCCTCCCACTATTGGATATAGTCCCTATCAGAATGAGAACGATATATGGTATATAGTTTGTCATGTTGCTCAAGTTCAGGTAGCCAGACCACAGACAGGTCAGTTAGTATCGGGCCTGGTAGAATTTGGTTAGAGGCTACTAGAACGGATTTGGAAGGTCGTATGTAGCATACACGTGGAACACCCACCATGCTCTACAAACCGTGGCATGTATTATTTTAATAACGGATGCTTCGGGATAGAAATGCGTGTACCGGTGATAGAGCCTCGGGCGGAAAGTGTTCGTATATTTTGCCATGACAATGTTAATTACGGAACATTTCTTTTAATGTTACACCCACACATCGTGAAGGTTTTTGTGGGTTTGCTCTGTTTCCATGGGGACGTGTAAGATTTCATGCTAAGAGTTAAAAAAAGTAACATCACGCCTGCAATCCTCGAAGAGGTAGGCAGAGGAGTGCAGTACACTCCTATGTTTCACTTGGTACGTTTACGTCCCATGGAATAGGTGATGAGTCTATTGCTATGCACCGGACACAGATCCAAACTCCGAGTCATTACTGGAAATTCTAAATTAGAAAATTCCAATAGTACCCGACCGGGGATTTGAACCCAGAACCCTCGGCAGTCGCGCTTGCAACCACTCGACCAATGAGGCAGTTAAGAGCTAAGAGTTGAGTAAATAGTTAAGATTTAATGGTAATTCTTCTATAGTAAACTAACAGTTCTTGGTTATTATGATTGGCTATCATATAATGAAGCTGTGCTTGCTGTTTGATTGTTATGCAGTAGCTTTTTTCATAAATACCAGACATATTAAGGCGTAAAAAAGATTGTTCAAATATCCTACAATGCTGAAATTCATAAAATCTACCAACAAGCAGCCAACTACGTACAATCTTTACAATATTCAGTTAATTGTGACTTAACTTCCCTCTTCCGCTATTTCATAGTCACGTAACTTTATGCTTCAAAGGATAAACAGTTTATGGTCCTTTAAATACTATAATTTGAGATTTAAATGAATGTTTTTAAAGTTACTGCTTCATGTAAAATATAATTAATAAATTAACCATTTATTATTCCACTGTTGGAATATAGATCTCCTCTAATATTGAGACGGTTAAGGTCATAGACTGTCACGCTGGTCAAATGCGGGTTGGCAGACATAAATTATGTATAAGGTACAATAAATTATTTATTATAGCCTAGTTTTATTTGTAAATAAACGAATTCTGTGTGCTTAAGACACTCGTTTTGGCATTCACCGTAAATGCACGGATTATAAGTAAGGAAAAAAAAAATTTTGTTGATGTGAACACAGACACATTAAAAAATTAAGGTTCGTGTACTAGGTTCAAGGCGTGTCATAGGTATTCTACTTTAACTAAGAAACAATTTTAAGTAACAGAATAATTTTATGACTAATGTAACATGTTTAGTAAATTTTTTTCAGTAAGTCAAAGTGACAACAAACCAATGCAAAAAAAACCATATTCCAACAGTCCCATATTCCAAGACCCATATTCCAACAGCGGAATGACAAATGGGTCGATTATTAAAGTAACTGCGAGTAAGTTAAATTAAGTAATTCTGTGTAGACATGTAAATTTCAAGTCGGTACTTCCCACTACTTTATGTTCTAACGTCGTAGGGATCCCATGTACCATGTACAAAGCGTCTCGATAATGTTTAATCAAGAAATTGCCAAGACAAAGGAATATTCAGATGCAGTTTCTGGGTCGATGAAGATGCTTTAGACGTATGTTTTAGGTCGTTTAAGGGTTCACATTTCTACTGGAATATCGTTACAGTTCAGTAACTTACGGTTGATGAAAAACTACTTTGACGAGATTACTGCCTCGTTGGTCGAGGTGCAAGTGCGACTGCCGATTGGGATGTCCTGGGTTCAAATCTCGGGTCGGGTACTATTGGATTTTTCTAATTTAGAATTTCTAGTAGTGGCTCGGAGTTGGGCTTTGTGTCCGGTGTATGGCATTAGGCTCACCACCTATTCCAGTGGACCTAAATGTAACTGGTAACGTGGGAATATACTATAGTCTTCTGCCTACCTCTGCGGGGGATTTTAGGCGTGATGTTACGTTTCTTGACGAAATTAAAAACTAAAATCATTATAACACTTTCATTGTCGTTGTTAATAAAATGTATATAAATGATAAAAGGAAACAATTTTACCATAAAATATTACATAGTGGAAGTGATGTGTGATATCATACATTTTAAGTTTTTTTAATGCTTTTTATAATTTTTTTATGGATTAACTGAACATCGTAAAGTAACGATGTTGTCTTAATAAAAAGTAGTTATAGCCTAATGTTTCAGATTTCAGCCTTCCGTCATAGTGGTGTGGACCTCGAATCTATTGAATATGTAATGTATTTCGTAAAAGAAAAAAATTCAATTCTATTAGATATTATTTGAGATTCGCCATATAGAATAAGACTTACAAATTTAAATAAAAATCTACGTACTTTAAAGTTCTTAATGGTAAGGACTTCACTACTAAGAGGTTTTGAGTAATTCATATCTAAATAACCCTGAAATTGTTACGAGATCTTCTAAGAATGATCTTCTATATGTTGCACACGAATTTTCAAAACCATTTTGTCTGTTTTCGTTGAGTAAATCGTTAAGAATCCAATTGAGCGTTCTCCGATTTTGTATTTTTTAAGCTACAAACTATAAGCCAGGCTCGATGAGTGTGATGATAAATTAAATCTATGGAATTAACAGCGCTGAGTTCGGATCTTGGGCGATAAAGAGAATTGGCTGTCTCATTCGGTATTATCGGTTTAAGTGTGTTTTAGCTGTCATTTTTATTTTCCTGTTTTGCTTTGTAACAAAAAATAGTCTGGCGCAAAATTCTTAGTCTCTATAATTTCATATCTGTCCTGCACGGCTGAATCATGTCTGCAAGTTGCTAAATCTGCAAGATGTAGGAGTGAAAGCAGTAATATGATTGCTTTTTGTACGAGCACTGTTTGTCTATTCTTTGTCAGAATACATTATAAGTAGATGGAGTGGTAGTGATCCCAGGGCAAACCCTGGAGAGACAGTTCTACCAGTCAGATCTAAACAAAGAGATGGGCGATAAAGCATATTAAAAGAAAAATCTCTCCTATTTATTTCCGTAACACAGTTTGTAACGTAAATATAACATCAGTACAAAATTAAAGTCAACGAGCAGAAAATGAATGGTAATCTATATAACAAATGCCTCGAGGATAGCTTTAAGAAGGTGGCGAAGAAACGGAAGTATGAAGGAGAATTCAGAATCGGGGTGGAACTTGTTTGTAGCGCTGATCGTTTTAAATTCGATTGAGGTAAATCGTAACTTTTAATGTGCTTTTAATGTACTTCAGTAAGCAATTTCCGCGCTAATTTCGTTTTAATGACAATTTCCCACACTTTTTTTGTTCTATGGAATGGCGTCAAAACGTGGGTTATAATAGGCATGCTTCATACTAGACTACTTGTTAAAGTTTCGGCTTCATGCCGTGTTAAGGAAAGACAATATGTAGCGACTTGATTTTAGGCTAGCAAAGAAGTAAAATTTTAAGAGAATATCACTATATTGTAACAGCGAGTGAATCTTCATATTGTCTGAATGTATTGTAATATCATAGGGTGAAGAGTTCTCCATAACATGTGATAAATCGTGTGAATTTTGTCAATTTGGTCTATGTGACTCATTATTACCTTTTATTATTGTCGCAGGTGACATACCTACATGATGTTTGTTTGCATGGTAACATGGATTGCCAAACTTCCTATTTGGCTTCAAACGCGTTGTTTTCTTGAGTCACATCCTGCAGGTATTCCCATTTTACAAATATTATAAAGTTAATATTAAAATCTTTACTTCAAATACCCCTACTAATATAAAATTTTAAAAAAATCGTATAATTAATTAATAACAGTCAATCTCTGCTCATTACACCAGTAATGAAAAGTCAATTCTGGTAATAAGCAAAGCCATAGAAACGCATTGATTACTTTAAATTTAATTGTTAACCCTAATTAAAAGAACAAGACAAATGAAATATCTGAAAACAAAATACATATTCATATTACGTCTCCTAAAACCGTGACCCGATTTTTTAGCGTAAGGCATAATATCTTATTCTCCGAAGCAAGATATCGGAAATTGTGCGCCCATATCAAATAGCAAACGCGTAACGAGTGGGAGAAAAATATATGAATTATTCATTTTTTTTCAATACTTACGCCTACATACGTTTTTGCTGGCCTTCGCCCATTTTTCTCTCATTTCTCGTTCACCAAATGACCAAATCGTCCATAAATGGTTGAACATCTAGATGGTCAAGGATAAATTAAACCTAAATATGTTAGCCAAATAAATGGTCAAATTTTAAACATAAAAATTAAATGTCACCTATTCATTATCATATTTAGTTTCTCTCTGACGTATAATGCTACTCATTGTCACATTTACTTTCTCTCTGAGACTCTTCGAGTCTACTTTGGGTTCAGACAGCCGTGTGTCAAGGTGTCCTAAGTTATTTATAAAGCCGATTTCGTTATATTGTTAGCCCTGTATATAATAATTATGTTATTAATATACATAAATATATACAGTCGTTATTAGAATAGCAACTACTATTTAGTAGAACTAAATTATTCGTAAAAATATGTGCACCTACACCTGCTCCATCTATAAAATTATAACAAGAATTTTGAAGTAGGAAAAAATTTATTGTGGTATACCAGTGCCACGGAACATTGGGCGTAAATGAAAGGGGCTGTCTTAAGCTAGATTCAGTGGTGTTGAGGGATATCGGCTCATGATTGAAGAAGATATTCTTGGGCTAATACATTCAGGAAAATACAGGCGTGATGTTCAGTGATTGGACAGCATTCATCATCGTCATCATCATCAGCCTTTTGATGTCCACTGCTGGACATAGGCCTCCCTTATCGGCGCCACTCCTGCCGCTTCCGGGCCTTCCGAATACAGCAGCTTCCCGCTGTCTTCTTCAGGACAGCATTAACTAATAATTATTACTTTTTCAGTTACAAAATGTACCCCACTTAAAGTATAAAGTGCCTTTTGCAGAAGCAAGTACATTTTGGTTACGCTGCTGGAAAATATACACCGCACGTGATTACGCCCGCTGAATGTGTTCAATTCAATTTGTTCATTACGCGAATATTATCCCCCGGGAAGACATTTTACGCTTCGTAAAACACGCGGTTGCTTTATGGCTTTTTGTGACATGCGATTTTTGAGCCGTCATTAAAGACGATGGCTCCAAATTAGCTGTTCGACACAGACCTCTGAATTTAAATCACTATTGCCGCTGCTGTGACATCAGATACAGTGGTCGGTTTTCACATTTCGACTCTTCTTAGAAGTGATTTTTGGTAAATTACGAGTATAATAGTAATGTTAAACGTAGCCCACTATATGTTTATACTGGGATGAAATCATCACACACATATACATATATATATACAAATGTATGTATATATATACATGCACATATACAGCCATAGACATAGAAACATGAAAATATTTTTCCGTGAAAGTATCTATCTCTTTTATTTTTAAATAAATGTCTGTATAGTAAATCCATACTTTTTTGTGAATATTGATTTTTTCATTATGAAGAAGTCGAGATTTACCTATGTTGACCAAACTAGACATACAGTCAGATGGCGGACCCAGGAGGGTCCAAAACCAGCGCGTTTATGGAGAGTTATGAGCGTCAAAAAGCACGCCTAGTTATATGATATACTTGTCTTCCGGTGCTCTCTGCACACCCATAACAGATCTGTCGTGATGATATGTAATAACACGTCAACCAATCGCACATTAAGGGTTTCTCGTGTTATAAAAGAAATATCTCTTGTGAAGTTTTCTACGGAAGGTTCATCGGGGCATCTGTTGCGGTGAAGCGGATTTAGATTTAGATCCCATCTGAACAAAATTGTACCATATTTCAGCTGAAATTGAAATTTTTCATGTATATAAAGCGTTGTGTTCCAGAAGCAGTATCTGACATGATATATGACTATTATGCTTTCATACTGCTGAAATTTACAAAATGTCTTTTGGAGAAAACGTTCTAAGCCATTTCCAAATTCAAATTCAAATTCTTTTATTCATTATAAGGTATATACATACACTCAATGAAGGTCATGTCTAGTCATTGTA
>DWJK01002204.1:0-15068 GCA_018248815.1 Croniades pieria auraria
AAAGTTAGCCATGTTGCAGTATGGCTATAGTCCGATAAAAGGCACACGTGACAGCCATCGTGTGTGTTAATATCAGCTGATACTATGCTAATAGAACTGATAACTATGCTATGATTACATACCCCGTCCCTACTGATTTGTAGTCCCACATACACGTGTACTTAAACACATAAATCCGCTTACCAATGTACAATAAAAAAGTCATTTCTGTTAACGTGTACATTATTCATTCACAACAGAAATTATCGATTGCCTAATTGTTATTCCCACCTTTTACGACCTGTAAATTTATTGTTGAATTATATGTACGATCAGCATCATAAACCTTTCTTGGGTATTAATATGTAACATCCTCTACAGAAGTATTAATGCCTGCAAGAATTTAATAGCATTTTGGTTACGTGATGATGTAAAAATTATATTACGTCGGGCGTTCACAATTATTTAAGATTTAAGAATTAATATAATTTCACTGCAATGGTAGTAGAAGATATCTAAATTTTTATCACTATATGAAAAGGTAAAGTTATCTATGGTTATCAAAAGGAAGTTATTTATTGTTATAATATAATACTGCTACTGAACTAAATACATTTTTGTATCGTACATTATACTTTGAGGACGCCAGTCCAATGATTGCACTAGATATTTATATTTTTTAAATTTCCATCATCCAAATTGAAGTTCTACACAAAGTCCGCTATGAGCCAACTACGTTAGTACAACAAAAACCAATATGAAAGGGACTACTTCTTAATAAACCTTTAATTTATGATAATTACACTTTAGAATAAAAATATGACAAAAATCTAGTACGTGACGCCATACACGGCTTAACTCAATAACAAAGTAACTAATTTGTATTCTATTGAAATACTATGCATTCTAAGAGATCTTGGATATTACGCCATCTCGTCCACTTAAAGAAAAAGGTATCTTTGAAGTTCGGCAGAAAGATAATAGAGAGCGTTGTTCAGCCATTTTTGTTACAAAGAAACATTGCTTATAGATATTAATTATAAAACTGAGAACATTGATCTACCTTTACAATAACGATACATAATTATGTCACTAGGATTTCCGAAAAAGTTCTGAATGACAAAATTCGCAAAAAAGAGTGAATAAATCTGAACATTAATCATTTCACAGTTTCAAAAAACTAAGTAATCAACAATAATTTAAGGACTAAAAAAATTGTTATATCTATTTAATTTTTCAATGTATTGGCAGTCGAAGCACGGTCGCACTTCCCTTTTGAATAATTAACTACTTCATTTTATTCTTTGTAAGTTACTATCTGAGCGAGAATAAAACGGAATGCTTATATAAAATAATATATTATAACATTATCCTCTTTGGCTAATAATAAGAGTTCAATCCAAATGGATGATGTTACTACTATGTAGCCAAGTGAAGTTATTCGTCATTCCTTTCAATGTGTACAGTTTGGCAACACTAAAATCGACATTCTGAGTACAGACATCTCAGTATAATGACTATAATTCATTATCTGTGTCAGACGAAGACATATTATGTTCACAATTGTATGCAGAATTTTCATAACATATTAGAACAATAATTTATACAATATCTCTATGAATAGTATAAAATATTGTGCACAAAACAAGCGGTATGGCAGTTTGCTGTAGCTTATAACTACACATTACTAAAATATTAAAACCACGTGAAGGTTGATATAGTGAACAGATAACCTACAATATATTTATTAGATAATTTGTTACTAATGAAATAATAAATATATATTATTGTATACTGTTATTCTATTTATTTAAAATTCAGTTTTGTACGATACTCCTTTCTTTATCTGAATTATTGCGAGACTAACCCAAAGTTGTGCCTTGACACTATTAAATGAACCACGATTTTGTTGAACTTGTTATAAAACGTTATACGAGTATCTTATATCGTTTTTGTGTTGTATTATATTTCAATATCTTTGTATTTTTTTTCACACGAAGATTTCTTTTGTTTATAAACTTTAGATTAGTGTCATATACCATAATGTTATAGAAGCCTAAAACGGAAGTGGCGGAAATTTGAACTGGGCCGAATTTAATGTTCACGTTATTAATTTATATTTTATTCCATAAATACAAAAAACTTATTGGAAACAATGAGTGATTTCGTATATTTAAAGCAGCCGACAATGATTTCCTATACATAAAAATTAATTTTCAACATTATCTTCTCTTCGAACCATTCATGTAGATGGCGTTGCTTTGTGTTGTTGTGTGGTCGGTCGTTCGACATTCGACAAGTAAGATGGCGGCGATTAATGTGAAAGGCGAAACGTTGTAGTAATTGTAGTTGTAAATAAAGTTATAGCTTCGCTGAAACAAAACTGTTATATTAATACGAAGAGAAGATCCGATTAAAAGTGTTTATTGTATAGTGAACTGTTACGTACTTCACATGGAAAATTTTAAGTGGCTTTTCATTTCACAATAGACAAAACCCGTCGCAACGAGCACTCGGAACAGTCGAGGCCATATTATTTTATGATGTTATCTGTCGTGTGAGCGTCCTTTGAGACCACATTGATAAATTCATAGTTAAACAAAAGGCAATGGTATGTTTTTCTTTACGAATGCACCATTAAAACTAAACATTAATAATAAATATGCTACATATTTCACATAAACGCGTCCATGTCGGAACGGCAGATTATTTTTGTGCTAAATCTTGTTTGTACGTCATGTAAAATTGTTATTTTCATACATCTTGAACTTGATATGTACATAAAAAACATATGAGAAAGACTTAAATGCTTAGATTGAGTACAAATGCTCTTATAAGAGGTAGGTGGTGTAATTACAAGTGGTAAAGCTAATGATTACCTCTTCTCTTTTCAGGGGGTTTTCTGTACGAGAGAATAGTTATTCATCATGCTATCCAATACGCTAATAAAGTGATATAATTATACAATCAGTGTATTACAAACTATGGAAGAAAGTGTGGACTTCTGTTGATATATACCTACGTTAATAACGATTCAAAGTAACACGGAGGTGGTAATGGATCCAGTAGGACCATGGTCAGCATATGCTTCTTACAATCGGCTAGCAGGGGTCCAGGCTGGTGCTGCAAGTGGGGATTTTCATCACCACCTTGCAAGTGGTGGTTCAGGACTTGGCAGCCAATCAGTACCATCAACTACCAGTCAATTGCTACTTCAAGCAGCTCATACAACAGCATCATTAGCAGGGCAACTCGGTTCTTCAACAGCTTCACCCTTCAATCCTGGTTTTCTATCTCCACCTGCTGTAGGATATGACGCCGTATTCTCTCCATTGTTCCACCATGCGAACCCAAAACCGGCGCATTACAGCTCGTCTCTTCAAGCACAACACCGTCAAGTAATTGCACAAGCTCAGGCAGCAGTTGCTTCAAAACAATCTTCAGTAGAATCTGAATTATCATCTTTAAGAGAAAACTACTCGCATCAAACACTAGCTGCACAAGGAACATCATTTTTTGATCAGCCTTCAACACCGGGTAGCACCGCAGGACTAAGTTGGCAAGGAAATAATCAACTACCCAGTCCATTTGGTATATTACCACATGAAAGTGTTGTGCCGTCATCACCAAGTCCAGCTACAACAAAGGCTTCAGCTGCATATGATAATTTTAATGCACATTTTGCTGCTGCGCAAACCCTTAATAATCACCTTAATTCTCAAATTTCAAATACTGGTAAACAAACAACTAGGTCGGGATCTCCAGCAACAGCATCCAAACAGCCAGCCTCATCAACATCATCGTCAACATTTTTTCAATCTCCACCATCTTTTGGGAACCAGACTGATAATTCATACAGTGCAAGCAGTGCAAAAGGTGGTCAGCTTTCATCACAGCAGGATTATGCTGGAAGTAAGTCTTATTCAAGTTCTGCAAGTTCCACTGCTCATTCCCAGCAATCGTGTATAGTGTCAACTCCATCAGTGACCTCTGCCTCCTCTACCCCTTCTAGTAAAGAATACCATACTTCTAATAGTAGTACTACAAGATCCTCCTCCTCTATATACAATTCGCAATCTCCCAAGAATTCAAGTAGTGAAAAATCTACTCGTTCTTCCAATAGTACTAGTGGATTTGTGTCACCAACATCTAAAGCACCCCAAGTTCAAACTAAAGCTCAAAGTAAAATATATCCTGATATAAATAATGAACAAAGAAAGAGTTGTGATTCCAGTGATAAACTTCAACCTCAGTCTTCCCCAATTAGTTATTCTATAATGGATGCTCCAGGAAGATTAAGTTATAGTGCAAATAATGGGAGCTCATCAAAATCAAATAGACTCAATAGTTCCCAGTATTCTTCATCACAGGGCTCAAGTTTTAGGCATTATCAAAGTGGAAATAATGTAGAAACAGATTACCATGTAAGAGCTAAGAGTAGTTCTAGTACAGATACAGGATATTCAAGTAGCAGTTCACAAAATGGCCCAGATTGTAGTGTAGTTGTTGCTAGGAGGCAAAGTCCATTACAGGCAGCTCCTCAGACATCTCCTTTAGGGCATGGATCAAGTCCTGCATATCCTTTGTATCACAGTCCAATGAATTCCCTAAACTCACCACAACAACATGGAGATCATTACAGTAAAGTCAATAGTGCAGCACCAAGATCTCCTTTAGACGCTTCAGTGTCTCGACCACCGTCTCAAAACAGTCAAGTGGCCTATCCGTCTGTTATTACAAGAGCATTGGGTATAGAACAAACAAAAACTTACCCTGACAATAGGTATGAAAGAAGTCAAAGCCAAACTTCTGGGCAAAATTGTTGGGAATCAGATCGGCAGACCACAAGAAAATATAGCAATAGTAGTACTAATGGAAATACAAATTATAGTAGTAATCTATCTGAAAACAATAGCCACAATGAAAAAACGACACCACAACCTTTGCCTCAAACTCCAAATGAAAGAAGTATGACAGAAAAACACCAACATTATTTTGATAGCAATAATGTTGCTTTACAAGATCTCTCTAGTTGTCGTGGTGACCCCATGAGTATTGTAAAAAACTTACAAAGTTTACAACAAAGTTGTCAGGTGCAAGATATAAAATCAAATAAAACACCAACTGCACCAACAAATTCAACACCCATTAATAAATCAATTACAAGGAGAAAAAGTACTGAAAAACCAGTACCGCATATGAATGAATTATCGAATGCAGTGATGGCCGATTATTTAGCTAACAGAATACCTCCACCTGCTCATAGTTCTACTAGTAACCAACAACAGAATGGATACTTCGATTTTGAAAGGTGGAACCTACCTCCTCCTCCACCAAAAATGTTTCCTGGCACTTCTGCTTTTGGTTCTCAGGCTACCCTACATGCAACAAACTTTGCTAACCAACATCAAGCCCTTGCTATGCAACATGGACATGCACTAACATATTTCCCACCTTTTCACCTAGGACCCCATCCTGACTTCCAATCATCTGTGGAGTTAACACCATTATCGTCCTTTAGTGAGACTCCACCTTCGGCTTCCTCATCATCATTTTCTACTCCAGAAACTCGTGAGGAGGAACAGCCTAAGGTGGTAGTACCTAATATAGAGGAAGAACTTGGTTTCCTTGCAGAACAACGCGCAAATACTGCATCGACGGTAGCACCCACTTCACAGCAGCAGAACATAAACAACACTTCACAAGACGCTACTTCAAAAATTATGGAAAAAAAATTCAATGTTCCTGTCACGGGCCCCGGATCTGGTTTCATGGCTTCTTATTTAAAATTTTTACAAGGAGAAAGAGATACTTCTCCACCGCCAGCCGGTAGAGGCGCCAGAAAGTCGACTTGGTCTAGAACCAACACAAATAGCAATACAAATAATAAGACATATTCAAACGATCATTCTAAAAGTCAGTGTGATGCCAACCCCACTCAAAGCGCTAATGGCGCAATGACTCCAACGAACATAATAAATACAGGTATGTCCCTGGGTAATCCAGTAATGAGTTCTTCGGCGAGTATGAGTACGTCAGGCTTATTAGGTGCTAATCAATTGCATGGCGCGCCCTCAAATCTTCTCAGTTCCGCAAAGGGCGTCGAATTAGACGATCCCCGTTATTACAATTTAAATAAGGATAGAAAAAGGAAATACGATGGAAGCGAGGAGACAAGTTATGACGCGGATGAGGAAGCGAGAAGATTGAACAAGCCCGTGCTAAACGTACCCAGTACGCCGTTGAACGACAAGAGCAAGAAGGGGCGCACAACAGGCATCAACAAGCCGACGCCGTCCGCGGTAGTGGCGCCTCAGCCGGCTGCGCCCAAGAAGCCACGACCGCCCGCTCCGCCGCCCGTGGCCTCGCTGCAGGCAGCGCCGCAGCAACAATACTATTACCAACACCAGCCCGAAGAAGGTGCGTTCAATTTATTAGATTTCCATTTGAGAAGTAGAGCGCGATGGTGAAGAGCTAGCCCTGAAGCTTGTATGACAGGAGCAAGCTAACTGCCGCTCAGGCAGCTTACCGTGAAAACTTGTTACATTTTAACTGTGATAATAAATATGTAAATTTTTATTAGATGAAATCTATAATTATCCACTGTAAATAATTTCTATGAAGAAAATGTGATGTACCTATTTAGTAGAGATTAATATTTTTAGGGTTAGTCTGTAACAAGATTTCACTGACATTGTTGTTAATGACACATTATTAGTGCCATTTTATTGTAAATTGTAGAATTTGTGACTCTTGTCATACTCGCTACTGAAGGGGTGCTACCATTAATAATTCCAAAATATGTGGTATATTTTTTTATGGAATTAATACCAGTGGGTGTCTGTTGTATATATAAAATAATGTATTGTATTTTGCAGTATTTGAATTTAGTTGGTACTTACAATAGTGTATCCATATATTTGCTGTTAGCTGAAAGTGATTTTTATATTATAAGGAGGAAATGAATTGCATAATAAATACATTGACAGCTAAGTTAGTGCAAGATACTGTGTTAAAGGAGGTCATGTCCTGAAAATAAGTTTTGTATTTCTATTTAATTGTTATTTGTTTATGCACAATTCTCAATATTTTATGTAAATACTTTTGTATAATAGAAAAACATAAAATAAATGCGAGTATATTACTGATAATGTGTTAAATAATTTTAGCTTGTAATTATTCCTGGTAGCACCCCTCACTTCGCCAAAATAGGGAGAACATGTTCATTGTATTATCTGTTAAACTTGTTGCTGTTGCTATTTAACTCTCAATGATTAAAAGATAAGTTATACATCTGTACGTTATCGTGACTATGAACAGGTTCGTCTATTGGCTTTCCTCTCCCAATTCCCGCCTATTTCCTTTATCGTTTTCTATTAATACACAAAATAAGAGTATCGTTCCTTTCCACGTCTAAAAATACAAGAAGGTAATGCGGGTTTTACATGATTTCTTACTTATTTTTTTTTCTAATTAATGAACAAAATCACATTGCCGTATTGCAATATTTTAGTTCCCTCTCATGGAGGACTGGGGTACGGGCTGTACGGGAGCGCAGATAATGACGCTAACTCGAACAGGAAATTGCATCACATTAAATCACATCAACAAATTTCGAGCACAGGCCAGATCGACAACACGAGGCCCGTCGAAGAAATGCCGTATCAGGTAGAGTATCTGTATAATTTGTGAATTGTGTGTACAGGTTTTTGTAATGTCCAATATTATAATATATATTTTTATTATAGTCTGGGGAGTTTGTAGCAATAAAAACTGAGTTGAATGAAATGTGGCCAGCTATATGGAGAGTTGACGGCAAAGCCTTACTACAAAAGTATGAGCCCTTTGAAGAAAATGGAAAAGTGTTGTACAGGAATATTTCAACGGTAATTAATTATATTTTTTATTTGCAATTATAACCAGCTAGTACTTTGTTGCAATTGAATTTGATACCGCGCGATTTGTTAACTCGCATTTGAAGTCCTAAGAAGCCTTATAAGTATAAATATTATATACATATTACAAAACTTTTTTCTTCCGATCCTTTTTTATCATCCACTGTTGGAATAGGGCGGCATTTCCTTCATGAATATTTAAATGAATTGTTAAATATTTTTCTTTATTGGTATTTTCAGTATGCGGCATGGAACCCCGAAAATAGGAAATTGTACACACAAGTACCTGTTAAAGTTCGGTCTCATTCTCATTTGGAAACAATAGTTGAGTTAATACGAAGTGAAATGCCACTTGACGACTGTAATTATATTGAGAAGAGAATGTTAGAAACGCAAATGTACCAAGAAAACTTTGAAGTTTATATACAAACCTTGATATCACACGCATTGGACCCTAATTTCCTAACAGAAATATTTCAAGAGCAAGGTAAAAACTAAAATTTTTTTATATTACCCTACATGCAGTATTTTGTTCTTGCATCGTTGCATCTTGTTCAAAGCTTTTCCTATAAACTCTACATAAATTTTAAACTTTATTGGTGAATAATATTTAGATGTTATCCCATCGAACGCGTAGTTGTCGTAGCGTACATATTTAATTCGATTCATGATACATGAATTAAAAAACACATTTTTCTTCGAATGTTAGGTAATACTACGAAAAAGTACAATTTTACTACGATATAGTACGAAATCGGGATAAAGTATCAGTTGATTTATATGCATTTGCACATCTGAAAAAATAAAATATCAGCGTATTTATGTTTGATGCAAATCGTTCTTTACTCGTTAATTGTGTATCTTACAATCTATTTCATGTTCATTTAGTTAATACAAATTCACACATTCCGTAATAAAGCACTAAAATATGATTCAGGTAACCTTGACGTCACTGACACTAACAGCAACTAATGTACGCAGCATTTTCATATTGAATCATGACATTAGCGGAAAATCGCCTCTAAATTTGTTCTTTTATAAAGCTCGCTGTCATTATAAGTGTAATACGAAGTATAACGCACTTTAAAATAGTCACTCGAGCAATGTAACGAGCAGTAATCGGTCGCGCTCCAGATGACTACTTCCTGTCGAACGTGAAGACGGTGGACGAGGTGACGGAGACGATGCGCAGCAAGGTGTCGGGCGCGGCGGGCGCGGGCGGCGCGGGGGGCGCGGGGGGCGCGGGCGGCGCGGCGGGCGCGCGCGCGCTGGACGCGGCGCTGGGCACGTGGCCCGGCCTCAGCGTGGCCAGCGGCGCGGGCGCGTGCCGGGGCTGCGCGCGGCCCGCCGTGGCGCGCCTGCTGCTGTACGGCCAGCCCTACAACCCCGCCACGCTGGAGCCCGTGCAGCCCGACGCGCGCCTCGCCTACGAGAAGGTACCTCCTACCGAACAGTGGACGTGTCAAAAGAAGTTGTCATTATTCTGAGTTGCTCCTATTCAAGGCGAAACACGTTACCCTGTATGAACATAATATGTATACTTATTTTTTAAGGCGTAACTGATACGCACGTAACCGTCTATTATAGGAATTCCTAGTATGTGCGACGTGTTGCGGACGGGTGCAGTTGTACTCGAGGATATCTCATCAGAAGTACCTTATGTTCGCGGAGTGCAGTAAGCGCGTGGCTGAAAAGCGCATGCAGAATCCTGGAAACGACACTACTACAATACTCAACGAACTGTTAGCGGACGAGATGTGGTTGTCTCAGGTACGGTGTGTTTTCTTACCTAATATAATTTAAAAAATCTTGACGTGCAACCCCTTTGTTTAGAAACGGTTTTCATCTATAATTAAATATTATGATTACGCTACAATAATGAAGAAGGTTTTGAGAAAATTCCACACCTTAAAGTTAACGTGCATCAGCCTGTGTAGCAATCTGTCTTAATTCTTATTCTGGGAAAAGTCCCGTGTCCTACAGTGATACAGACTAAAAGGGGTCGATCATACGGATAGCAAGTAAATGGAATAAGATAAAATTATATTTTTATGGCTTGTCGTGGAAAAAATTATATCGTCATGTTTAAGTACGATTACAGTTCTCGTTAAGATCGATAACGTTTATGTCAATGCGTTTTGAACTTAACGTCTTCCTGTATTACCAACCAGTCCCATTTAAAAGGATAGATTATTGCAAGGATACTTCTTCTGGCCCACAAAGATCGCGAAGTAAACGTAACAAAAGTTGTAAGTGTCGTGTGCAGGTAACAAAAGTGAACAGAGTCAAAATCGGTCAACAATGTTTGAATTATCCATTGCGATCGATGTAGGGGTTCCGAGTACCTCAAGACAGGCTGGCCTGCGCATCATCCACGCTGCTACATAATAGTCGAGGGTCCGTCGACTGGCTAATTGCGGTATAGCGCAGCTACGTTCTGCGACTTCCGACCCGGTCACCCAACGGGGAATCGCGGGCGAAAGCCCCCTGTCAGGGCAGGCGCACGTTCAGCGGCGAAGCGGGACGGACCGGGAAGGTTTTCGTGGTAGTAAGAGGAGTGATGTTGCAGCTGTTCCGCGACGTGCGCCACTCGTGGGCGGAGGCGGAGGCGTGGGAGCGCAAGGCGCGGGCGGCGCGCGCGCTGCTGTAGCGCCCCCCGCCCCCCCGCCGCCCCCCGCCGCCCCCCGCCGCCCCGCACCCGGCGCCGCGCCTCACGTATTATTACTTTACTTAACGTTCGTATCGAATTTTGTTCGGCTGTTACCTAGTATCAGTTGTTGCTAATATGGGATTATGTTGTAGTAACGCTTTTGGTGCCATTTTTGCTTGCTTGTGCATAAAACTTATTTAAGTATCGCGCGTGTCGCGCTCGACGCGAGGACCCGTCGTGTGCGATCTGCCGGTGGCCGATCTATTGGTTTTACTTCATTTTTGTGCTCGACGTAGATCTCGTAGCGGCAATTAGAACTGCGTCCACAAAAATTTTTGTACAAATCGTTTAATCGTGCCTTAATATGCTAGGATGTATTTTTCGGCGTGACAAAAGGTAGCTAATTTTGAATTTTTGAAAGATTGAATGAGTCCATTCGTACAAAGATTAGGTAATCACAGTGTCAACATCTTACATTTTTATTGTTTAAGTAATTACAAAATGAAAATTTAACATGACGTATAATAATGATATCACATAATTTGAGTATAATTATACATGACCATAAAGTTTTATACCCGATGTGTAATCTCAGTGTGAGTTTTGTTGTATTATATTATTTAAAAAAAACGTTAAATATTGTATGGAGAAAGCGCTAAAAAGTTAAACGTTCTCGTGTTACTAATACACAAAGCAAGATATAATATTCTTCCTTCACCTTGCACTGGTTAATCGCCTTGTTACAGTATTATGGAACTGGCCCGTGGAGTTTTTTTTTAATTGGAATCTGACTGTAAGGGAGAAGTTACAAAATTTAAAAAAATAAGCGTTTTATATACTCAAAAAAGGTGATTGTTAAAGTATGTTATGAAATAGTAAAACCACTAGATCGACTACAATAATTGTAACCGGTATAAGATCTAAAATGGAATCTATGGTGTAAATAATAGAGACCAGTGCAAGCAAAACCGGTCGTATAGAACATGTCTTAGTATATTTTATTATCACAAGGTACCTTACAAACGCACATTTATGTTAACTGTTCTATAAACTAGTTGAAATTTATGTTATTTACGAACGACAAATATTTTGTTCATATGAGTGGTATGACGATATATTTCGAGTGTTCGGCCTATATCGTGTTCTCCTTGTTAGAAATGAAGGCCTTCAATTGATGACTATGTTTAATAAAAATTTAAATATCATGCAACATACTGTTATGTCTTTTTTGTAAATAGTTTTATATTTGTTAAAGTGCAATGCTGTTTGGGAACAATATTGGGCAAATATGAGTAAATATGTGATTATAGGAGATGTAAACGTTACTTTTAGGTTCCTTGCTATAATTTTATAGTAAGTATTTTAAAATATAAACTGCTGTAATTACTGTGTCCAATGCTGGCACCTTTGTTACTTTTAACTATAACTCCCTAATAAAATTGTGAGTATATGAATATAAATAAATTTAATTACGTATCATTCTTTTACACAACCCGAGTATTTGTTCTAAAATATTATTACGTGTTTTAAAATTGTATATATATAATGTCAAACAAGAAATTCGAAGGTTGCTTGAATGTTTCAAGATTTTTGAATCTCGTGTCGCTGTAAAAATTTTTGGTCATGAGACTGTCACCTGTAATGAATAGTTGCTTTACGCTTTATGGAACTCATATATGATCACAACTGGAATCACAATAACTTCTGTGCATACAAGAGAGCATGCATGGTTTGATAAGAGGATTTGGTAAGTATCCTTCGCTATTATTATCCTTCGTGTTGTTATAATACTTTCCATAAATCATATTTTTTGTTAATAAATCGTTTGTCGATTTTGTTATTAATGTCGGGAAACTGATTGTTGGAATTTAAAACCGTAATAAACAGTGAACGTATCAGTAATTGGAAAATACGTACCAATTTTAGTGTTATATAACATAAGACGCTTAAATCAATGATCCTATAGCATGACGGTTTTAATAGGGACTATATAATCTTTTTTCCTTTTTCGAAAATTACGTTACGAAAATTTACAAACTCCAGTATTTGAGTGTTCACGTGGACCTGGATCTGCTGTTAGTTGATCTACTTTTAATAATAAGATGCCGTTTAAGTTTTGTATGTATAGCACATCTCAGATACTAACTCGACTTAATAATTTGATATATTATTCTCCTTTTGATTCAACCCCAGTTTATTATTTGATTTCATAACAATACTGTAATTTTGAGACAGTGAAAAGATATTTAAGACACACGGTATTCCCTCATGTTCACACTATTTGTATTATTCTTGCCAAAATTTCTTATCGCAATGACTCTTAAATTGTTTTTTAAACTTAACTGTCATATGTAGTTAGGTTGTTTCCATGTTGTTTTACAGTGCGCAAGTAACTGACACGTTCTTCCAATATACTCTTATTAAGTATGTTTTAAAACATTGAAGCGGGCATCGCTTATATTTTTTAAAACTTGCTAAATAAATTGCGATATTTTTTGTTAATTTTTGATCAAAATATGTTCACATTCCAAACTAAACCTACATTTAGCAGAACTACGTAATTACTACATATATTTTAGTGGAAGAGCTGAAACGTCGACGTTTATGTTAATGTTTTCACTAATTGCACTGTAACAATTATGTTCATATTCTGATTTGATGGCTTGTGTTGTGTGTAGATGGCGTTGATTGAGACCTATACTGACTGCTACAAATAGGTGCACGGTCGAGTATAATTCTGTACATCTTTCTGCTTCAGTGGCCACTTACCACCAGTTTTATTGCCTACTTAATTATTTCTTTTTAATTAAACAACCAAGTACCAGGCCGTTCATACAACACTACTTTTAAAATTAAAAATCCGCTTGTTTAATAAATACGTACTTTATTCGATGGTCCGCGTATTAAAGTACTAATCTGTTATGCTCTAATAAGCAATGACGATAAATACAAACATTTATCCATATTCCTAAAGCGGCCTTCGACAATTTTGGATTTCGAGGAGTGATCTGTAGATTAAATTTCAAATTGCCTCTATTTATACTGAACAAAATGTAGCGATATTATATTTGTATGTTAAGATTATTACTATAGTAAATATTTTGTATAATTGCATTGGGTTGTATAGGTAATAATATTAAATAAATTAAAATACTAAATAGTTTATCGTAACGTTAAGTAAGTACCTAGCTAGTAGCATTGTAAAAATGATAGTTCTGCCTGGTAAAGCAGGAACTATATTTATTTTTTTTCGGACAGATTTGTTTTGACATAATTTCTTATTAAACAACATTATAATACATGGTAATTTTATTTCACCCAAACCTCCACAATAGAATGACCGTCCAGTGGATGGTAAAGAGAATGAAATTCAGAATTACGGGACTACTACATCACACTAGACAGAAATGAACAGTCTCAATTCACTACAAAAATACGATGTCCCGCCGAACCGTGAGATTTCTCTGGCGTACACAATTTATTTCAAATTAAGGCTTCAAATCTCAGCGCGTATCGCGGATTGTCCGCGGACGTCTCCCGCTTCCTGAGCCTGATCGGCGCACAGTTAACCTCCATCAATCGACCATCTCGATTTTAGGCTGTGCTGATAAATGATATTACCTCAATTCTTAAATTAATCACTTCGATTATTTTGTTAAGTAGTCCTCGGGTTTGTAATAATAATATTTACTGATACGCGTTTTCAAATGTCCACACGGCTCGGCTCACCTAGGTTTTTCTTCAGAGAAGTAATATTTACATTTTTACTACACTATATTACGTTAAAAATGCCTATAATGAAATAAGAATATCTTTACACAAACGTCCTTATGTCTACATCTTTGCGAAATGTCTTCATTATAATAATTTTCGGATTTTAGGCATTTGGACATAAAATTCCGCATTATTCCACTGTTCCCACAATGGTACGGAGAAACAGGAACAATTCGAACTTCAGCTCAATTCGCTACAAACACTACTGATAGCTCTATATACTTCCTCGTTGGTGGAGTGGCTGCAATCGCAACTGCTGATCAAGAAGTCCTGGACACGATTCCTGGGTCGGATACTGTTGGATTTTTCTTAGATTTTCTAATATAAATTTCTCGTAGTGGGTCGAAGTCTAGATCTGTGTCGGGTTTGTGGCTGATAGTGACACCTATTCCATAATGGGGGCGTAATCGTAACTGGTGAAACGTAGGGGTGTACTACAGTCTTCTTCTTACTAGTACTACACTCTGCCTACCTCTTCAGGGATACAGGTCTGATGTAACATTAAAAGTTAATATGTAATTTATATGTACTGCCGAAGCGAGTATACTCGAGTATACGCGAGTATGCGCGAGTAACCACTAGGCTATCACTGCGTGATAGCCTAGTGGTAGCTCGTGGTTGAAATTCGACCTCTCAATCCGGAAGACCGGGTTCAAATCCTAGCGCGCACCTCTTAAAAATGTGCGTTTTAACTTTAAATATCACTTGCTAACGGTGAAGGAAAACATCGTGAGGAAACCTGCATGCCTTAGAATTAAAAAAAAAAAAAA
>DWJK01002205.1:0-15065 GCA_018248815.1 Croniades pieria auraria
TCGGTTCTTCGGCAGATATGCCCAGCCCATTGCCACTTCAGCGAGCTAATCCTTTGAGCTATGTCGGTGACTTTGGTACTCTGTCGGATAGTATGAGTGATATATCTCTCGAGTTCTGGAGTGGAGCCCGTGGCTTGGCAAACGTAATGTAGGACGCCCTTCGGCCCCGTGGGATGACGATCTGCGAAAGGCTGCGGCAGATGCTGGATGCGATAAGCCGAGGACAGGGCGCGATGGCGCTCATTGGGGGAGGCCTATCCCTGTCTGTCCCCGGCCTGTCCAGCAGTGGACTGAGATAGGCTGATGATGATGACGATGATGATGATGGACTCGCTGAAACATAAAGTTTCTACCTTACCCCTCTAGGGTAGTAATGCATTTGGGACACGCACAATAAGAATATTAATTGCTAGTATATTTTAATTACGTCATGTGCCAGTTTTTATTCCTTAATTAATTTATTCACAAAACCCTCATTTGGAACGTGTTTCGGCTACAAAAAAGCAATGTAAGAAACTACATATAAATTCCTCTATGAAACATTATAAACGACTACTTACTTTATTATTATCTACATGCATTTTATAATTGTTACCATAGATGTAGTAATGGAAGTAAGCTACTACATACTTTACGTTAATATTGTTTGTACATTTACTTCATAATACACATAAAAAAATAATTCATCTAATACCAGTTTAATACTGTTTCTTGATAATTAACCAACATCTAGATTTATTTTGTAGAAGCGTACATAGTTCTCCATAAAATATCGTCTTGCTTTACGTAATCATTAATACGACACGGCCAGTTTGTTCACGTTTCTCTTTCTGATAAGTTTCTCACTGATAAACAGTGATGGAGAAAGAACATAATTAATTCTTTGAAGCAAGTATGCTTTAGTCCTTGGTTCTTGCATCTATTAGTATATTTAAAGGTCTTCCTATTGAAGGAACACTTAAAAGCTATTATGTGACCGACGTAGAGCTTCAATTACAAGCAGATTTTTCTATGTGAAATAAAATAAACACTGTTATCTATGCTTCACAGATTTTTAACTATAAGTAAACGTATGTGACAGTAATAATAAGTTTGTTTCCTTATATAGCAAGAAATTAGCACACACGTAAGATGGACTTCGTACGAAACATATAACTTGCATACATTTGAAAAGAAAAATTAATATAATCTCTATTAACTAATCATAAGATTCGTTTTGGTACTGTAGAAGATGAGTTTGTTATTTCAATCTGAACATAAAATTTGCAGATGTTTACAGGTATGTTACAGAAATATAGACTTTATTCCAATAGTTTTAACGGTTAGAAAATTTTTGACACGCTTTCTCAGTTAAAATTGTACGTTGGTTATACACTAATTCAGCTCAAGTCAAGATTGGAAAGTGGTCAAGCCAGTCAGTGGAGCGACGTACAACGAACCGTACGCTCTGCGGCCGAACGCGCTTTAATTCAGAAAAAAAAGCCCTGAAAAAGAAAACGAGTGGCGGGAACTTTGGCAGCTGTCAAAATCGAACCAAAATAAAATTTGTGGTTTATTAAAATTTCTGTGTGTGTTGTGTTCGTGGCGTTTGTTATTGCATAAAAGATAATTTTCGAAATTGTCGTTCGTATTGCGGTCAGTTTTGCTGAGGTGAGTAGCTATGTCTTTCTATTATCCAGTGAAGAACAAGTTATATGGCCGCACTTTTTTCTTTACGCTTAGCCAACTATTTATGCTGATACCGTACTAAAAACGAACATCGATATATTTGCCAATAGGTTGCTGGATTATTAAGAAATTCGTTGTATAAATCCGCAACACTTAATTACGTATTCAGTTTGCGAACAGTGCTTGCGTATTTTTCATAACACATTCATTTCGTTGTTAAATAAAACATATAATGTCCAAGGTCCGACTTTATAGAGAAGTGCCTTTGCCAATTTCTGCCACGAAAACTGTGCCGTTCGTGTTCCGGTTTGATTAAAAAGAAAGTCACTTTAGTAACAAACTTTAATATATTCATTTACGTAATTCATAAAAGTGTATGCAAAAGTACGTTTGAGTATTTTTGCCGGTAGGAAGAATATAATACGTAATGCCGTATGTCAAATATTTTTTCTTAATTATGTAGATGGCAACTGGGTAAATATTTCGATAACGGAACTTGAAAAACCTCACGAATTAAAGTACAGCCCTATTTCTGTCAAAATGCATTGCTACCGTTAAAGCATATTGAATAATTTTGCCTTTGGACTCAGCCATTGTTAAACATGTCTGCTAATATTACTAATCATAATCATCAACATTAGTTTTCTGTCTAGTTTAGTGACCTTAACAATCTATACAGAATTATAAGCAATTTCAAAGTTATGACAGAGTATGTATGGATATAAAAAACGTACTCGTATATGCAATAATACCTATATATTTTACTTTTGAAGCTATAGTCATCCAGTTGACGAATTGACTCTTGATCATTTAGCAGAAAAAAATATCTATTTAACTTACAAAACTGCTTTAGATTAATTGGTTCACGAGGTCAGATTAAACTGCCATAGCGGCCTTGGGTTGCCTTTTTGTGAGTAATTACCAATTTTATTTAGAAATTGCTTAAATGTACAATTCGAAGTACGTAGATATGTTCATATTGATTATATGATAGGCTCACGCGCCTTCTGATAGAGGCCGGAAGCAACCTCACGTCTCATGTTTCATAGCGAATTGCTAGAATATTGAAAATATTACGAACCTTTTGACTACCTTATTGGTCTAGTAGTTGTACTTAGGACTGCTGAGCAAGATTTACAAGCCTCTATTCCCGGGTCGGGCTAAATATTATTGGATTTTTCTATCTTAAAATTCGCGCTGCACAGCACTGAATCTATTTGTGCCTCATGTAAGTCAATGGACTCTCCATCATTCCATGGGACGGGTAAAGTAAATGGCGAAAAGTGGGAGTAGGTACTACCCGTCTTTGTGTACTTCTTCAAGGAAATACAGTCGTCTTTCGTATTGAACAATCTAGACGCCGAGGCATATTTTAATGTGCAATTATAACAGCGCATAACATTTATTATGGAACATCCGAACTTATGGAACATATAAATATGTTATAATCTTTGGTCTTATAAAAAATATTGCAATAAAATACATTGAGGGCTACTTATCCAAGTAAAAGCTATACTGTCTCGCAAGTTAGACGTGTGAATTTGTGGAGCTCGCATGCCTCAGATAAATTATGACTATAACAAGCACATTAGATTGGAGAATGCCTCGTGACTTTTTCCTCACGCCGGGTCTTCTACCAGGTAGACAGAGAGCACCGAGTGCTAAATATCTCTATTCCTAGCACAAAATCATTCATCATCAACAGTGTTTGAATGTCCACGGCTGGATATAAGCTTCCCCTAAGCCGCGCAACTCCTTCCGGTCCTGAGTCTTCCGATTCCAGTGGTATCCCGCCGTCCTCTTCAAGTCATCGGACCATGTGGTAGAAGGGCAACTTACTCCTTTTACTGAGACGTGGCCGCAAAAGAATTACAAAGTATCAAAATTGAACCGCCCTAAAATTTCCCAATGCTTAACGAATCATTATTGTGTTTTAGGGTTATGAACGCTTCTAGCATTCGACTATTTCGCGGGCGAGCGTCCGTTGTTACTTATCAGTACGTTTGCGACATGATGACGCGGTTGCGCTACAGCCGCATTGCTTTTCAGTTGAGAATAAGTCAATGTTTGGATTATTGGTTCATTTGTTAGTAAGAACGAGCAGATAATGTAAGGATATACCGTGATGAAATAATAATAGTCGTTTTTAAAAATTGAGTGGCGCTAGCTATTAAATAAATGACCTCGCAAGGATTTTTTAAGTGTTTTAATTATGAATCTATTACTCGTTGAATTATTTGATTTACTGTTCGACCACGAGTTCGGTCGGTTGTTTGATCTGTGACCTTATCTTATGAATTCGCTACAAATCAGTCATATTGTTTTTATTTATAATTACTGAAATAAGTTTTATAAAAGTTGAATTGCATTAATGAACACATAATAAAATAGTAATAAAGATAAAATAACAATTATAAGACACTATCATTGAAAGTTAACAAAAAAAGAAATATTGAAATTTAATTGCGGAGTGGTTGATTGGCAAATTGCTTAAAATTTGATTGTCTAGTGGAGAGGCAGTACGTAAAGGAATATTGCTATAGCATCCATTATGTCATATTTAACTCGCGTCGCATCCAGCAATTGTTGAGTTGACAATAGCCTGTTTAAATGAAGTGTTTCTAGTCTGCGTATGTACATATGTGGGTATGCCTTCTTACAGGACGTTGTCCTATACTTGAATCGAGTGAAAGAAAACTAAGAATGAATTTTATGTTTTAATTTATATGTGGGTTTGTGGTTTCTTCATTTTATTTAATTTTTTTTTTTATAAATATATTCTTACGTAAGGTCTTATAGGTCTTACTACTACTACCACATTCATCACTTTTCATGCTTCTTGCACACTCACCAGTTTCGCGGACTTCTTATTAACAGGTGAAAAAATCTTTACAGGCACCTTTTTTATACCAGCTTTTTATACCTGTTCAATGCTTCAAATATTGTTAGATTAGATTAGGTCCCATACGGATTAGACAGAGCATCGAGTGCAATATATATCCATATGCAGAATATATCCGAGTGCAATATATGTATCGACGTAATGAGATTCTCTTGTATTTATCACTTTCTTCGTAATTTCACGTCAGTTTCTGTCGGTATTCGACTCATTTGATCAAGAAAGGTGAAAATTGGTTCCCGCCAGCACCAGCGTCAATCGACAATCCCATTTTTTATATAATAGATATCATGATTAGAAATATACCGGCTTATCTCACGTACGTTTTTTCCGGATGCCCCAACTAGTTTCTGACCTGTACGAGGTCCTTCCTCATGAGCTCCCGCTGTTTGCAGCGACGTCGCCGCGGAGACATTTAATAGTAAAATAAAAAATATCTATGAAAGTAAAAAGAAATTGATTTTTGGGATATTGTCTTCATTATTTATTATATTTATGGTTTTGCACAATGTTTAGACTTAATGTCTATTGTCTCTTTTTACCAGACAACTCTTGGTAAACGACTGTGATGGAGCAAGATGAACTAATGATGCGTTGTTCTTTTAGTCGACTATTTTATTACTCTCTTACACACACATGATCAGTATTGAACGATACATTGCATCGAGAAACGATTTCGAAATTTTTGTCACAAGCTGTCATTCGCGCCAAATTAACAGCACAGATTATTTAAGGGTAACGTCAAAATAAAAATACATATATAGGGTATCACTGCACTACACTGTAATGTTAATATTATTATTCCTTATTATGGAAATGTGACTGCTAGTCAGGAGGACCTAGGCTCGATTCCCGGAACGAGCAAAATATTAATGGATTTTTCTAACTTGAAATTTCCAGTTTTAGATAGGAGTCTGGATATGTGTCCGTCGTTGTCCGGTTATAACTGGTGAATCGAGGAAGTCTATTTAATTCCTTTGACTACCCCATCGAGAAAATATAGGCGTGATGTTATATCATGACAATAAGTATCGATAGCAGACTGTAATGCGAGACGTGTATCATCTACCAGTAAAAAGAACTCTGTTAATACGTTAAAATTACATCGCTTTTTTGTGCTAGGATAATTAAAAACAAGCAAGCGGATGTAAAATTACGTAAAAACGTAACATCACGTCTGTAGTCCTCGAAGGGGTAGGCAGAGGAGTGTAGTACACATACACGTTTCCATCAGCCATTACTAGAAATGATTACTAAAACATCACTAGTAACGTTTCACTACTTACGTTAACGTCCCACGGAATAGGTGGTGAGCCTATTGCCTTACACCGGGCACAAATCCAGACTCCAAGTCGTTACTAAAAATCCTAAATTAGAAAAATCCAATAGTACCCGACCCGGGATTTGAACCCAAGACCTCCCAATCGGTAGTCGCGATTGCCCACTCGGCCAACGAAGCACTCAAATTATGTTCACGTCACTTTATTGAATAATATATTGATAGCCCTAATTAGTAGTGAATAGGTACTTTCTAGATAAGCTTGCAACATCCTAGGCTGCATCTCACTTTCCATCTTACCTTTTATTAATAAATAAAAAAAATAAAATAGAATTTAGACACATTTCTGACCAGTCCCATTAGCGTTGCTTATGCAAAGACTATTTATTCTGTTTTATCTGTGGTCTCAGTGTTCGGCTATCATAAATTAGAATATTATTGTACCTCTCAGCGTCAGTACCTGAGTCAGGTTTCAACCAGTCCCACCTGTTGTAGAATATTCTACCATTCAATTGTTGCTGATTAAAATGTGACCGACGTATTTTTGTACTTATAATATTGTTATAAAAGTGATGTGCACAAAATAATAACTCCAGGCGCGAAAACTTGAGACGAACAAAAAGTATCACGTTCAAAGCAAGTATACATAGTCATTTAAAAATTAATATGAACGTAACATGTGGAATTATTTTGATGTACAACATTTGATAAGAAATTTGCATATATTATACATAAATTGTTAATTATTATTCCATAGCTTGTATGTATGTATAATAAATCTGCTTTTACCTGTTTGTGGTTATAATTAATTAAAAATGTAGATGACGTATATTATCCGTCCTCTAAGTAAAACCGCGCGTAATTCTCAAAAGGTACATTCGAAATTAAAATGTCGTGTGCACGTGTTATTATTTTTCATAATATTATTATATTCCTACTATGCAATAAAAAACATTTGGCCAGTAATCGATACCATAACAGTTACTATCAGTATATTCAAATTTAGATAAATTAGACTGCCTTGTTGGTCGAGTGGTCGTAAGCGCGATTGTCGATCGGGAAGTCCTGGATTCAAATCCCGGGTTGGGTGCTATTGGATTTTTCTAATTTAGAATTCCTAGTTGTGATTCAAAGTTTGGATTTGTGCCCGGTATATAGCAATAGGTTTACCACCTATTTCATGGGACGTAAGGCGTACCTGGTCAAACGTGGGAGTGCACTACACTCCTCTGCCTACCCTTACGTTTGTATTCAAATTTATTCTTTATCTTACATCACAATCGTCATCATCAGCCTATTTAAGTCTACTGTCGGAAATAGTACTAGGTTATAGGGTATAGGGGTTTTAACTTCAACTTCAACAAGAACTTAGCAAAGAGTATCTTAATCCTATACCTACCGTACGATTGCGGGTCTTACATATTTTGAACGACCGTTCTTATACAACTGGTAGTCACGATAATAAGCGTAGAAATATGGTAATATTTTGACCCAATTGCACGGATCATGGTCACGCAGCCAGCTCTACATCCCGCATTAGGCGAGAGGCTTTAGAAATGAATAAATTTAATACATAAGACGGATTTAAGTTGTAGTCTTGGAATATAATTATTTCTTAATGTGTTTAAATCACGTATAATGTAATCTGCTGGCTGTGAAGATACTTTAGAGTCGTTTCGTGACGTCATAACAAGAAAGAAAATAGTATAAAACGGAGGGTAGATGTACTTCACCATGAGCAACTATCAATAGTTGCTTCCCAACAACGCAGTTCCGCCGCGACTGCGGCAGCTGACATGCAGCTAGTTGGAATTATTGGAACAATTGTACGTGTTCCGCGAATAGACGTATGAATATACCAGTAGGTAAATATTTTTTATCAGTAATGAAACTTGTATTAAAATGTTTGCAAAATCACTGTGTAAAAAATTCAATTAAGTGTAGTTGATTTATCTTGAATACGCTATGATTTTTTTTCTGTTTTTGCCGGGTTTCCATGTTGCCGTTATTGTTTGTGTAATATTATGTTGATATTGTCTTATATACGAATGTATAACGTCAATTTGTTTATATATTTACTGTATATGCTAGTGTTTACGACGCCTTAATAAAGCTGTGACGACTAAAAAGTCACTTTTCTCATTTTAACCAAAAATCTTCAAGCAGGCGGTGGAGGTAACATTAAACGTAGTTAACGCCATCTGTTGAGACGTTTATGAATATTTAAATAGACACTTTCTTCTGCTTACCCGTATAACATGAAGTTTGTGTGATTACAATGATAAGTAAATATTCCAGTTGTTTAAATTGTTTACAGATTTGCTACAGTAACTATGCCTGGTTGCCAAATAAATGGACTACTAATTGACAAATTCATGAGCCTGTCACTTTCTAAACAAATTTAAGACTACTGTATTTATTTAGACCAACTTACGATCGCTAGTGTCTAATTTAGGTCCATCGAAATGTCATTATAAATGTTGTTGCCACCTGTACGAACCCGCAGGCTAATCTGTTGGTTTTTGTAATGTAATATGTATTAATAATTATGTACGAGTATACGTAGATACCAGTCATGACTTGTTTTTGTGCTGTCCTCTAAATTTAAATATCATAATTTAGTAAGCTTAACATTAGTTAGATGGATTTTTTGTATCAAGGAATTAATGAAAACGTAAAGGAATTTATATTTATTACTGATGGTTGTTTTTAGAATATAAAAAAGTTGCCGCCCATAAAAATGTAATCAAAATTACGAAGTTGTATTATTTAATGACTCCCCAATGTTGAATGCATCGGTATGAAACATAATTCAAATTAACGGCCAATTTCTGAGAGGACATGCAGATATTATTAGAACTATTCCAGAATTTTGAAAACCAAACACAAGCAAATTTTTTTCGTAACTTGTTCTTGAGATTTTCAACATGTTTAGGATACATGTGAATGTTTTCAAATGAGTCAAAGAAAAACTTGACACAACAATTTAAGTACAACTTTTAGTACATGAGTTTTCTATTTTGCGTGATTGTTTACCACGCTGTAGGCTCCAGATTCGATTCCCGGCTAAATTGAGATCTTAGTCATAAATTCATATGTTAAATGATTTTTCCGTACACCTCTGCTTCAATTACTGCTGTTATTGACTCCAACCCAGAGGTTGCCTGCTAGAGATCGCTTGTTAACGATAAGACCGCCTTTTGTGTGCTTTTCTCAAGTTTGTGTTGTCTCTGTCTCTCTATCTCTTTGGTGTACAATGAAGAAAAATTGCATTGTATTGTATTGTTCGGAGTTCTGTGTATGTCTAATCTTTGTGTGTGTCCATGGCGTTCATACAACGGTATGTGTTGTGTTGTTATTATTATTTATTTAAGTTTATTTTATCCGAGAGTATTGGTCTTGGACTCGCGCATATCACTATTATAAATATGCGAAACTAACTGTATCCGTATGTTATGTATTATTTTCTTTCAATTTTACTCTGTTTCTTGCGAAAAAAATTACGGGATGTTTGACGAGACCCTCCTTTACCCTAAGTAAAATTAGATAAAATTCGATTTGCCCCCCTCTCCTCGAATGCCTCACGTAATTAATGGACGCCCTCTTAATAATTTGTTACATAAATATCTCGTGAGGTTGAAAAATCTGTATACGTTACAGACTACCTACTATTTTAGAAATTCGATTGATGACTAAGAAATCAACTTTCTTCTTTAATTGCTTTATTAATTCATCATCATTATCGTCAGTCTTCTCCAGTCCACCGCTGGACACAGTCCTCTCCAATAGCACGCACCTGAGCTCGATCTTCAGCTGTTCTCATCGAACGGCTACCCGCTGCCAGCCAATTTGCCTATATCGGCACTCCAACTAGTTTAAGGGCTTCATTAAATTTGTTGTTTTATTTAATATCTTTTAAATATTCCATCAAATTATGACATCGGCTAGTATCAGATCAACAGAGACTATTATATAATAATAAATTAATTAATAATTTTATTAGTCGTTCATAAAATCATTTGTAATCAACTGCCTCGTTGGTCGAGTGATTGCAAGCGCGACTGCCGATCGAGAGGTCCAGGGTTAATATCCCGGGTCGGGTACTATCGGATTTTTCTAACTTAGAAATTCTAGTAGTGACTTGGAGTCTGGATATGTATCCTGTATATGGCAATAGGCGCACCATCTAATCCATTGTAGGACGTAAACGTAACTGGTGAAATGTAGGAGTATACTTCATCCCTACGTTTCACAACTTTTTTTAAAATCAACTGTCACTTGATAAATAATAAGTACTTACTTATATTATTTATTCATTATGCAGTAGGACATAACACAACATAGGATTTAAATTACACGTTCAGCAGATAGACAAGATATGTATATCATAGACCAACAGCGCATTTATGTCAAAATATTAGACTCACTCGAATCAAAGCAGAATACAATAGGTTTAAACATTGAGAGTATGATGAAAATGGTAAAGACAGTCTCAGTGAACCGCTTACAACTGGTCGTTATTGCTTTAACGGTTCAAATACAAATCGCGAAAGCGTTTTTTTTTATTATGGCTTTTTGAATAATTACGCCAATCGATTCGGGGGCGATCCGAGGTCAGATGATAATCAAATAAAGGTCGTTTTGGTGGACGCTGTATAGACTTGTCGTTTAGTCGATTAACTCGTTGCAAAACGTTCGGACTTTTTTGTTGTCAATTCGAGGAACGACGTTCACAACCCCCCCTCTCACCCTTCCAGCTCTCGTCATCTCAGCCTGATCCCCCCAAATCAAGTTAGGCTACTTTAAATTACCTGATAAAATGCAATTAGCTTATAAATATAATTAAAGGTAGAAAACCCGTCCCGAGATTCGACTACGGTGGCAACACTGTCGCATATCAAATATAAGGTTATAACACTTGTATTTGTACTTACGTAATGCTGAGATGTTTTCCGTTATTGAAAGGAAATTTTTATTCATTTATTGTGAAAGGGACACTTATACATCTCAACTTACAATGTATATCACACCCCCTACCTTGTGAAGCTCAGTAGCGTGCAATAGAAGAGGCCGACGTCCATCACATGGACCGGAACAGGCTGATGATAATGATCCTGCTAAGCTGGCGTAGTACTTGTATTTCATAATGAAAAATATGCCTAAAAATTAATTGACTCGTTAATGGATCACCGGTCTAACATATTGAGATCAAGCCAGCATGAGCGGTTGTCATTTTGATATTCATTCTTTAATCGCTCGTGTACACGAGCGCTGGTTACGTCACGTGATACGTGTACTCGTAGTTACGTGTATAGTTACGTGCTCGCCTCCGCTCGTGTCGCAACGCGCTAGGGTTGTCTCTGTCTCGTTAATTTAATTTTTTAAATCGATTTGTTCACAGCGAAAATAGTTGTAAATAATATATAAAGGAATATAAAATTTCGAATTGCGATAATTGTACACTCGAGAATTACTGTTCGTGACATCTCACGAACAAAAATAACTTTATACACTTTGATAGAAAGCTTTGTATAAGTTTAGGTAATGTTCAATTTCATTGAACATATTTAAAATCAGGGGTCAGCTGCTACAGATCTGTTACTGTTGTAACGGTTCGCGAATTGTATCTGTCTTTGTCCTCATCATCATTTATAATCATCAGTCCTTTCGTCAGTCCACTGTTTGACACGGCTGCCCTCTCAAATTGTGAGGGTTAAAGTCATAAAAGGAACCGCATTTCCTTCTTCATTAAACCATCTGATACTCTTATTATTCTACTGTTGGATTGGTATCTTATTATATTGCTAAGGATTCCGATCATTAGTTCTTACGCTAGACAAGTGCGCGCGGGCTGACTTACGTAACAATAGTTACGGTAACAATAGCTACGGTAACAATAATTAACAGTAATTAGTAACAATAAAAAAATAAATAATAGTTTTAAAAAACTAAAAAAACACCCTTTTATTGCTAATCGAACTGAAAACTAGAAAATAACTTTTAATGACAAAGAGATTATATTACAGTCGTAGAAGATCGAACAATCAACCATAATAGGAAATTAATTAATTACTCAGGTTTTTTTTGAAAGAACCATTTAGTGGTATCCGTATGATCCCGAATCCTGGCATTCCTAATAAGGATAATGGGAAACCGTTATCAAATTATTGCATTGTCATCGGTCCTTGATACGTGCGCAAAGTTCCAAATTTATCAGACTTCTAGAAATATGTGAAAATTTATCTCAAAGATTCCGTTAGATACATACATATATATGTATATACATAGATACAACTCAAGCTAATAAAAGCGTGTTAAAAAGTAACGTTTTACCGGAGCACTATGACTTGGGGTCTTTAAGTAAAAAACAAGGAGAGCTTTCCTTCCTAGCCGTCAACGGATTGGTAGCTCCTCTGGTGTTAAAAATGTCTCTAGGCAACGATGATCATTTAACATCAGGTGGCCCGACTGCCCGGCTAAATATAAAAAAAATATTGTATAGAGACTGATAAAGAATACCAACCGATATTAAGATTATAATCATAAACAATTAGCTTTTTATTTATGTTGAATAAAGAGAAATATATAAATTATAAGTAATTCGCATAGTGTCAACCCTAGTGCAAAAGAGCTCGCAGTATGAATCGTAAGAGTAAGTAATTTATATTTCAACAAGAATATGAGTAATATGCTATTATCACAATATTTATGCTTATAAGTACACCGAATAGTGGTTGATGGGGGAGTTAGAAGTCTTTGAAATCGACATGCCTATATGAGGAGAGTACATACATACATATCTTCACGTCAAGTCCCTTACAGGGTAGGTAGTTAGGTCCCCCTTATGAGGAGAGTGATCAATGTAGAACAAGCACGTCGGGTCTGACAGCTCTTCCCTACCCCGTAAGACATCTATCGTCATTATATAATAATAATAACATAGTACATTCTCATCCTGTTTATTTATACATAAATTTATGTAATTAAAATGACGGTTTGTTATTTTTATACATATATAGTTTTCGGTAAGCAATTTTTTTTATTATGTTTCTCTAACACGTTACCTTTTTACGCTGATAAAATACCCAAATTTATCTTTTTTTTAAATCCTTACCGGTTTTTTCGGACTAATGCGGCTTTATTTAATGTATCGTAAAAATATCGGTATAGTAAAGAAATGTGACAAATGAAAATCGCGACGCTAAAAGATGTTGGTTACGTTAATTGATTTATTTTTTGCATAAAAGTTACCTGATAAAATCCACTTGAAAAATAAAATGACGGCGAGACGATGCACATGTTACGGGTCCGTTACGGGGCCGGTTGAAAAGCTTTAAGTATTTTAAATATAATTTATGGATTTATTATGATTATCATATTAACACGCCAGGTCCTTTACGTTGTAGGCAGAGAGCGCTGTTGACTGCCTCCTTGGTTGAGTGGTTACAAGACTGCCTGTCGGGAGGGCCTGGGTTCAAATCCCGGGTCGGATACTATTGGATTTTTCTAATTTAGAATTTCTAATAATGACTCAGAATCTGGATTACTGGATCTAGCAATAAGCTCACTATCTATTCCTTGGGACGTAAGCGTAACTGGTGAATAGTGGGAGTGTAATACACTTCATTTGCCGACCCCTTCTGGGATTACAGGCGCGATGTTACGTAAAATGTACTATTCTGTAAACACTTTATAAGTAATTCAGTAGGCAGAATTACCTCAAGCTTGTTTACAGGTCCTGTTCGAGATCGCTTACAGTGTCCAGGCTGATGAACATTTGTGACTACTGTCAGCTCGTTTTCTCTTTTCTCCTCTTTTCACATACAAAATGTATATATGGCTACAGACAGCTCTTATCACATGATCACATGATCAGTACAATTGGTAATAATAATTATGATAGTTTCAATTATGGTTGTTCTAGAAACTTCCATAGAAAACAAAGTCGAAAGAGACGAACTGTTTATGGGTAACAAAAGTTTTTTGAATGTTTGTGAAATAGTATCGAATAATTAAGCGTACGCAAATGTTATTTCTATCTCTTTAATGGTTATATGTTACTCCCTATTCCATGGAGGCATAATATAACTGATGAAACTTACGAGTTTTACATTCCTCTGCCTACCCCTTTAGGAAAATTCATATGTGGTCTTTTCATGTGTTTATATGAACCAGAATAACAAAAGCATTTTAATTTGAAAGGTACTTTCATATACAACAAGATATTTTGCTCTCCGTGCTCTCTGCCTACCCCGTCAGGCACTTGGCGTGAATATATGTATGTATGTAACTGTCTAAAAAGAGTATAGTGTTTAAGGCACCATTACTCGTTTTGATACTTAGCTCAGTGACGTCATAAAAACCGAAAATAAACTAGAAGCCGCGATCAGCAAAATAAATTACATCCACTGTCCTTTATAAAGTCCACTGAACTAGCAGATCATCCTCGACGGCGGCGCGACGCGTGACCCGCGTACGGAACGAGACACGTACGGATAGCGAGGTCGGTTGCGCCACGGCGACCTCTGTCGGCCCTTGAAATCTTCCCGTTGCCACATTCAAGAACTCGTATATACAGTGTGACAGTACCTTTATAATTCTTTTTTTACCGGCTCACACATTTATGATGTACTAGTGCCTCTACATTTCTTTTTTCCTTTTTAAAAATGTAATTTTTACTATCTCTGCGTCTGTTTTACCCGAGAAACATAACTTATGACGTTTCAAAGATAATATACTTAATTACGATTTTTTGTCATCACCAACTGTGTATTTCATACTATCGCTTGACATACGAGGTCAGTCTTCCGTAATGCGCGCCATCGCGCCCTGTTTTCGGCTTTCAAACATAATGTGATGTACTAGAGCTAGACAAACATGCTTGAAAATAGTACACGTTGTCTTTGTTCATTAAGCGACATGGCGGCCAAAAGCTGGCCTATAATAAGAAATATAATAAAAAAATTAAAATCTCTTACCTCCCTGCATGTTATTTCCTTTTTATGCAAGTGCTAAACTGATGTCTACCCAATAATAGGACGTTCACATGCTCTAGTCGACAGCTACTTTACCTAGACCCTCACGATCTATCAATACGAAGATACCGAGATGACTTTTCAATTGTCAAATTAATTTGGCTCCATAAAGGTTTTCGGATATATGTGACCATTGTATTATATGTCATATATATATGTAGCAGATTTCACGGCGCCCTTGGAC
>DWJK01002206.1:0-15064 GCA_018248815.1 Croniades pieria auraria
ACTGCTGGACATAGGCCTCCCCCAATGAGCGCCATCGCGCCCTGTCCTCGGCTTGTCGCATCCAGCATCTGCCTGCATTTTTTTATGATTATAACAAAATTTTTTAGACCGATGTACCGAACTCAAAAATTTTTTTATTCAATAATTTTTGAGGCTATGAATAATGAGTTTTGTTTCGTGTAATAAAGTTTGACATAAATTAAAATATGTATATTGCGCTATTGTTACAATGACTTAAATTTGTTATTGTATTATCGTATTTATTTTAAAGTCGTATAATGTTTTTTTGTAAATATACACATGAATAAATACAGCGGCGAGGTATTGTTCTATACATTTTGTGAGTATTTTCAATCGGAACAATAAGAGCATCAGGAACGACTTTCCGTGGCGCTGAATGTTGATCACTCTTTCGTTCGTTCTTCGTTCAATTATTTTTATCAGAGTGTCAATGGTGAGAGATGTCTATTATCTCTTAGGAACTGATTAACGGTGTTATATAAACGATGAGTATGTACGTTACCAATAATTAATTGATAAGACGATCGCAACGTGGAAGCTGCGCTCAATCTATCTGGGTATATCAATATATCTGGGTTTGTGGCATAGCATATATAGATTTAAATGTGTACCCTTATACAAATAGACACCAATTACCTATCTCCAGATAACCATGCATTTTGGTGTGATTTAAATCTTCTTGTCAGACACACCACGATAAGTGCTGCATTGTACAAACGTACTAATGTGTCAACATAACAATTAGTGTACTGTAGTGTTAACAGGCCAGGAGAGCACGCGATTGATTGTATAATGTTTGTTGTGTAGAAAACATGTCCCTACATTACCGTATTAACTACTTTAAACAAGTTTAAAGTGTTTAAATTTAAACTAGTTTATGGCTGCAGCGCGTAACGCTTGTGCGGTAAAAAAATATTTTTGTTAATACACCCGTAAACCATGAAGCTATAGCTAAGTGTGCGCCAGCATAAATTATTTCGCGCCATGCGGATTCATTCCTGAAAACCCAAAAATGCTCCTGCTCTATCTCTTGCGGTTTTTATTTTATATATATATATTTTATTTCCGCCCAGCTAGTGTATATAATTATATATTATTGCTTAGCGAGCAAACATTAACACATTCAATTATCGCCACGCTGGCTTATGCGGGATTAGTGGAGATATGTCTTAGTGGTTCAACCGTCTGTCGGATGTCTATAAACCACATCAAACAAACGTCGCCAATAAGTCAGGTTAAACTAATATTACTCGAAACTGATTTCTTAACATTCGGTTTAGATTTAACTTCACGTGCTCTAAAGCCGCCTTGGCTTCATCATCATCATCATTGTCAGCCATTATCAGACATAGGCCTCTCCAATAGCACGCCACTGAGCTCGAACTTCGGCTCGCATCCAATTGTCTTGGCTTAGGAGTGTTTAATTAAACTCATGTAACTTTTAGGTTGCATTTGCGAAATGTGTTATTATTTTTAGCTGTTTTTCTACGTATTTGTTGCATTTGTATTTAAATAAAGCCTTTAATATGGAGCAAATTATTTGATCAAATGTTGGTTGCGAAATTTAGTTGTGTTTTGAAAGGAAATTTGTTAGTTTTACAGGAGATCTTGTTTTAATTTTTGCGCTGGCAATATAGGATAAATAAAAAAATATGGTACCATATAAAAAGATATGGTATAGTCATTGACAGTCTGCAGTTTAGTTTGATTCATTTACATATTTTTTTAATTTTTTTTTTTTTTTAACAATTTTTATTTTTATTTTTAAATTCATATTAATTTTCTCATTTGTATACTAGATACTATAGGTATCTTGAAATATACCGTTATTTTTATTGCCATTATTAACTAGTTCTGAAGACAATGGGTATGGACTCTTTCAAAAATATTGTTCTGGCTTAAAAAAAAAATTACGTAACATCACGCCTGTAATGCCTGAAGAGGTAGATCTATAGACCTGGCGAGATCTCATTTTTCCATAGTAGAGGACATACACTTATTAGCTGTGCTATTTATATGTATAATTGTCAATAGACAAAATGTAAAAAAAAAAAACGCTTTTGCTTTTTCAAAACCATTACAATTTTTCTAAAGAACAACAAAAACCTGAAGGTCTACCGCTTTTTAATTCAGTTCATTTTGTTGCCGTAAAAAATATTATCCGGTTTCAGTTCAGTTTTCATGTTTAATTCTAAATACGAATGTACCGTTGATATTGTCGGCGGTCTAGATTTTTCCTTTTAGTATTGCACAACTCTAAAGAATTACGTATATTTTCCCTCGCAACGCTCGTTGAAATATTCATTGAATTTAATTTTTCTATTTGATTTGCGATTGCATTTGAGAGTAGGGTTTACCGAATAAAATGATTTTGGTATATGTTTTTACTTATTGTTGTCTTAATAATCGGATATCGGATTTTGATATGAATACATTGAATAATTATCGGACGTTGAGAATTGGTGTTCTATCTAACTAATATTATTCATACAGCATTAAGATGTTGTCTTCATAATAAAGGCTTAAAAATAGATTCATCGGAACACCATTACGTTATCAGTTGGTTATATTTAGTTTTAAACTTAAATATCACTTGCTGACGGTGAAGGAAAACATCCTGAGGAAATCTGCACACCCTAGAATTTATAAAAAAAAAAATTTCTAAGCTGTGTGAAGTCTGCCAACCCGCACTTGGCCAGCGTGGCAGACTATGGGCTTAACCTCTCAATATGAGAGGGACCCATATTCCGACAGTGGAATGACAAATGGGTCGATTATTATTATTATTATTATATACGAGTATTTATCCCTCGAGTAAGTCACAATGTTGATAACACTGATTCAAACCAAAGTAGTAACAGTCATGCAATATATACTGTTACTTTTTGTTGTTACTGTTACACTGTACAATGTAAATTGTTACTTCCCTTAATAACTTTTCTGATGAATTAAAACTGAATCCATCTCACTGTCCTCACATATTTTCAAACTAACTATCTGTTCGCTTCTGTGGTGTCGCAAATCCCTTAAAATTATAGGTAAAATGATGATGGATTGGTTTTAGGAAATGTTGTGCAGTGGGAATCTGCGCTTTTAACTTATTTTAGTCAAACAATTTCGCTAGATTTGTGATTTTAAATAGGTGTATAGTTAGAGTGGTTTTTTCATTTTAAAAAGGCGCTGCGTTAATTATAGGGGCCCATAGATCTAGAGTCTAGGGGTCCAGGGGTTAGTAATTCGGACTGCCGAGCCGGAGGTTGAGGGTTCGATTCTAACCCAAAATAAATATTTGTGTCACGTGCTAAAGTGTTTGTTCATTCTGGATGTGAATTTAAATATATATACCTATATGAGTATATACTTTTAAGTACATATATAGTGTAGTGTATCAACTGTCCGGTCACCTTAACTTGAGCTTTCTTGAGGCTTACTTTGGGGTCAGATGGCCCTTTGTGGAAATGTCCTAAGATTAAGACTGTTATAGAGACTTTGTAACCACTTCTGCAGGTGTGCAGCGTCAAGCGCAGACAGCTCTCATTGTGAGCGGAGTAGCGCTGGCCGTCTTGGTGCTTGTCCTGATCTTCTTGTGCCAGGGAAGGCTTTCATGGCGATACTTCAAGCAAAAGTTCCAGCCAACTAAGGTACGTAGTGACTTTTAACTGCGCAACTGTATGTAGTGATTATTAACTGCGCAATTAATATGTGTAGTCAGTTATAAACGCAGACAATATATTAATTTTACTTTGAAGCCATCTCGCATCGCGTATTTCAGTGTTTGCGTAGATAATCCAGACAAATAAAATCGCTATCGTGATTCTCGGTGTCTGAGGCAAACACGTATTCTTAAAAAGACGAAGAGGTAGGCAGAGCAGTTATCCACTCTCAACTTTCACCAGTCACGTTTACGTTGCACTATTGGCTTAGCGGATGAGCCTATTGTTATACACCGGACACAAATCCGAATTCTGAGTCAGAATTAGTTATTTAAAATAGAAAATGTAAGTTGAAAAATAGTGTCAGACCTGGGAACTGAACCCAGGAATTTTCAGTCAGCAGTCGCTCTTTCGGTCACTATATGTACGAGGCAATCAGTCTTGTTTTCTTACATTAATTAATTCTTTGTTACATGTTAACAATAATATATTTCATAGAAATAGTGTAATAGAAATCTCCAGATAATTAGCAAAAAGTTTCGCTTCTATCGCGAGTAGGCTCCGGGCACCAGTTTTTATCTGTCTCAACAGTTGTGAATTCAACACTTCAAAGTCATTGGAAGGAATTTACGATGCCTTAACTAATTGTTAAATTACTAAATGAATGTTTAAGTTAAATGCTTATGTTGGTTACTCGTCGGCACTATGTTTATTCTGAGTTATATTAATAGAAACTCACTGGTTCACTGATTAAAATAGATGTATAAATAAATATAAATGTACTTAAATATATGTCTAGACATCAACGTGTTTTTATAAATATGTAATAATTAATTATTACGTTGGTTCCAAGAGATTTTGGGACTAATTTCACAAATCCAATTCGAAGATAAGTAGTCCAGTTTGAGAGGAAGAATAAAGGTACGTGGTGTGGCAAGGACACCCTATACCGGTTCGTTTACTGAAGTCCCAAGTCTGCCTGTTTGCTACAGAGGCTTTACATTTCGTTTCTTTTATATGGTGTCGCAAGCAAAAGAGTATTCTCATGTACAGTCTCTGTAATAGACATGATATATCCTCCTTATGAATAGGCGTTGTAATAGATATCTAGATATAACTGAGGCTTAAGAGTGTATTCAGGTGTCTATGGGTTATGAAGACCATAATAATATGTAAGGTTTATTTTGTTTCTAGTTATAGCTCCATTTATATATTAGATTTACTCGTAAGCTGGTCGTGTATAAATTACATGCGTTGGTCGCGCTCCTAGCAGATGGTCTGACCTGAAGAATACAGCGGGAAGCTGCTGGATTCGGAAGGCCCAGAACCGGAAGGAGTGGCACCGATTAGGGGAGGCCTATGTCCAGCAGTGGACATCTACAGGTTGACGATGATGATGATGATATGATATGCTATGAGAAAATTATAACTAAAATAAAGCTTACTTTAAATGGGCCTTTGTACATAGCTTCATTAGCTTTCAGCGACATCAGCAAGCGATTTTCAGAAGGTTTAAGCAACATTAGATAGAAATTTTCTTTGATTGCAGATTCGTTGTGCCTGTCCATGGAGTGCGGCAGTCGCTTAAACTCCGGTCAACTGCAAATCGTTGATTACTTTTTGCTAAGAGTGTTAAATTTATATAAATACAATTTCAGAATCGCGTGAAGCAGTACCCCACGGACTTGACTCACCATAATCCCCACGCCGAAATGCCGAAACCTAAACACGAAATGAAGTTAGAAATAAGGAACCCAGAGCCACCGAAGCGGAACCCACAACCGCTGAACGTGAAGGACTTGGAGACAAGAACGTCGCAAACCGACAGGAGTCAAGGCGCGACGACTCCTAAGACGATCAGTACCACCATAAGCAACCGACACCCCGCTGAAGATACGACCTTAGATTTGTCATATGATAACATGGGAATGAACATAACCCCACCTGATCAACCTGCCGCTAGTCACAAGTTCTGAGGTCCAGCCGTTGCCTTCGGAGAGGCAACAGTGGCGTACTTTTAAAAGCATTTAAGCTTCATTGTACTCCCATCTAAATGTGTCAATTTAAATGTCGCACAAAGCATTTTGATATAAATCGCACTAATTTAAATAGTTTTTGTTAGGATTGAACAGTTTTTATAGAAATAATGATACAGTCTTTGTGGAATTTTTTTGAAACCCACAACAGTTAATCAGTATCACGATGAAACTGTTATTTCGTAACAGTCATTCTGGTGATAGAGATCTGATAAACAAGGGGAGTAGGCGCTTTGACCATACTCAGTTAAGTCTGAGTTGAGTCGATGCGGTTTTGCACAGCTTGTTTCGAGACAAAAAGTGGGTTGGGAATTTAATAATACCTGTAATTCTCGAATAAGCAATGTTTTTTAAAACTCCAGCAACCATTATCAAGTAGAAATTTTTTTTGGTCGAATTTAAACATACTTTTAATCATCGTAAAATTTGACGAAAATTGTTTTCAGAATCGGGTACAATAGTTAACAGTGGGCCCATTGTTATTGCTAATTAAACGAACGATCTACTTAATTGTCAACAGCGAGTACTTTTTTGATTCTATGTATGTGTTTCACACAAAACATTATGTAATTTCGATCGAGTTTAATCTCACTTTAAGTACTTAGTTAGGCTAATATGAGCACCGCTAACATAGCATGCATTAGGTTAATATATATTCAATTTTAACATAGGTTACCTTAAGTTATATTTTGTTGGGATAAGTTACAGAGTGCGTTTATAGCTACTGACATTGACTTATTGTCACGATCCTTTTAACGTTCCACTGCTGGACACGAGTCTCGTCTTACAATTAGAGGGTTAATGCCATAGTCCAAATGCGGGTTAATTGACTTCACACGCCTTTGAAAATTTTGTTTTTTTTTTTTTTTTTAACTCTACGGTGTGCAGGTTTGGTCACGATGTTTTTCTCGTATTTATCATATTTAAATTTTGTAAAACGATACACGCCAGGATTTGAACCTAGGCCTCCGAAAGGAGAGGCTGAATTTCAAGCCAACATGCTACCACTGCCTAGGTTTTTTTTGGTGTACTGTACCTAATATTATTTATTTATTGGATGGCTGTGGAAGTATTATTGAGTCGTTGATTATTTCGTTTCAGATTAATTATTTGCTATAAGCGCACTCGAAGTATAACGTTAGCATCACAAAATAGTACGCAATTTGTTTGAAGGACACGTAAAATTCGGACATGTTGTCAATTATATTCGAAAATATATGTATATAGTTCCATTGTTTCTAAAACTGGTTAATTACTGTTGTTTCCAGCGATATATGTCTATCAAAATGAACACTGATGTATTATTAATCACTAAACGGGGGTAATTCCCAATATCAGTAATAGTGCTTACGTCTGTATCGATGCCGTTATTGTTTCGTTGGTACATGTTCGGTTGCAGTACTTAAATAGACAAGGCGGAAACGGTGTGATTGTAAATTTTTGTTTTCTAGTAATTTGAAAAAAGAATTTTCGTATTCCATTTATATTTCAATATGAACGAACGTTTGAAAATGTCGTTATTATAGACATCGCGTAGCTCTACTTAATTTAATTATGTTGATAGAGATCTGAAATGGAGATTTCGCTAAGGAGTTAAATGAAGAGCTTTTATTATAAGTCCGATATAAATTATATCGAACTCTTGAGCGATCTGAATGGAATCTCTTATATAATTAACGTTACATTTTATTTCACTTCAAATATTAATACAGTTTACTATTTGTTATTAAATCTTGGTAAAATTAAATTGGAACGGGGTCTGAGATGAGAATCGCTCCATACGCCCGTATCACTAACGCTATTTTCTGGTTTTACAATGCTTAAATCGCTTAATTAAAAATGGCCCGTGGCATCTCTAAGCCAGGTGGCCCGGAGGCGTACACTGCAAATATCTACATTTCCTTTTAAAATGTTTCTCATGGTAACACTTAGATTCGCATTGGAAATATCCTTTAAATACTTGTGTAATGGACACTTCCAATTAGCATTTGAGTTTACCAATGTGGCCGCGAGGCATTATTTTTAATTTCAGATAACTGCTTTTTACTAAACATTGCAATGTTCACGTAATGAACTTTTCAATTCCAGCTGCCGTTGCGTTAATTATACCATAATAGATTTAAATTTTTTGTTGTATATAATTTTAGTGTCACATGTGTCTCGCCTAGGTTTTAGTACGCGCACGTTAGTAAAGCTTTATGGTGACGAGAAGATAATAAATTATGTTAATACGATTAAATCAACGTAATCACACATCACCGTGATCAAATACCGTCCGAGAGCCGTCTGTATTTTTAAAATCTTAAATATTGTTTAAGTTTTACTGTTAATTCTAAACTCTAGAATAAGAGATATTGTTACGTATTAAATGATGGCATCGCTAAGGGTATTCGTAAGTAATAAATAGTTTACAGAATAAATTTTAAATTGTAAGTTAAAAGTAATGGAATTTCGAGTTCAACTCTGAATAAAATAAATCTTTCAGCTTGGCTGAGGTAGTTTTTCATTTTTTATGTAATGATGTTTGTTAATGTCCTTCGTTTGAATAATCGCGCACTGCTCATTGCTCATAGTTTCGCGTAACGTTAAAGCATAGAACTTAACAGACGTATTCTGCAACAAACTCGTTTCATTTCAGGCATATTTTTAAAATGTCATTTCAGTATTGTTATATGACGAATACCATTACGTTTGTCATACATTTTTACATCTCATTTTCTCTTTTCATTTTGTGATCGATTTCTTAAATTATTTTACCTTTTTCCCCGTTTTCAGCCGTGATGTAATGCGCAGTGTGGGAATATGTTAGTTAAAACGGTGATGGAAGTTCGTTTGTTTGTAAATCAGTGTTAGTCTCGTGTTTATTGTTACGCTTAGGTTAAGGATACGGGTGTTCCACATGAGGCAAATGGATACAATGCTATTGATTTATTGAATTGATATTATTGTAAGACAGAGAGAGATTACAGAAATTGTTCCTTTCAAAATGTATTACATCATAATTGCCTCATACTCTATTCATATATGCTCAATTTATTTATCTCTATTAGGGTAGTTTGTGATTATAGAGATTTTGTTCCATTCTCTTCTTTACCTTTTTCAAATACACGTCCTCAGATTATTTAACGAATATTTTGTAAATCTCGTCATTTGTTTAATTTACTTTCATTCGCCACATGTGAAACGTCCGTAATGTTAACGCATTGTATTGTATTGTATTGTTAATGTAATTATTTTACGTTGTATTTTTAGTCCGGGCTTATGTATTTGTAATAATTAACACTATATTTACGGACTGTTCCGTTAGGTTTAAACTTTACGTTTACACTAGCGAAATTACCTACATACTTAATAGTATTTATTTCAATATGAAGGTTTCGTAATAGTTAGTATGAAAACATTTAAATTATTATTAAAACAAAGTCGCTTTTCCCCGACGTTAATTTAAAATCTGATAAATACGATGCCATTGAATATGGTATCAAATTTCATACCCTCGTTTTGCAGAACATATATAGTGTTGTGGTTAACGGCCAACCACGCCGTTTGGCCAATGGTTCAACTCCCGGCGCGTACTATTGACTTTAGAAAATGATTAATTAATGTAGGTATTATTTGGTAAATTAGAATTTAAGTAGAGAAGGCAAACATCGTTTAGATCTCCATAAACATCTGACAATTTTCACATAGAAGTCATCCAACATGTGTTTGGGCATTATGGCAGACTATAGCCACCACCCAAATCAACAATGAACTAGAACCAGAGGGGTCGATATGATCATTTAACTATAAAAAATTCTAAATGATAGCGTTTCGTCAGTTTTGAAATATGCACAAAACTTAGTAGCTATAAACCTTCACTAAGTAAATAAAAGCTTCGTTATATGTTTTTTTTTTAAAGTAAACAGGTTACAGCTAAATGTATTTTCTCGCATGCACTCCGCTGTTATTTATCACATTAAATTAATTTTGTTTTCGGACTATATAAAATCAAAGTGGACGAATAACGATGAAAACTGCCGGTAATCCTGCTATAGTGAAAAATTAAATTATCAATTGATTTAATCCAGCCAATAGCACCTATGGACGCTCATATATTTTTAATATTAAAACAAAACGGCTTAGCTTATGCGCTTTAATTAAACCGGCAGGTGTATGAAGAAAAGCCTGATTGCTTTGTCTATGGAATACTGGAGATTCAACTCTGTCATGAACAGTGAATCTATAAACTATGGTTTTCCTTTCCGCGACCAATAGGTAGCGATAGAGCCACAATGTAGTTAGTTGGTTCTAATCGTAATACGATTAAGTGTTTTTATATAATTATTATATGGGTATCAACCCTTATTAAAAGGGGTCACTTTAAATAGAAAATGTAATGTAGATACATATATATATTTATTCAGCTATGATATTAAGCGTCTGATGTTTGATTAACGACGATGTTTCTCCAATCAAACATAACCCTAGGTCATATTGATGAAAAACATTGCATTCCGTGTGCACCAGCTTTAGATTAGCCGATTGTCCTTTATACCTCTTTGCCTGTATATACGAGTACATGAGAGGTGACAAATTTACGGTTCTTCGAAAGCAAGAAACAGTATTCACCGTAAAGCAGGTACTAATACCAATATTTGGTCAGCTACTCGGGTATATAGCTGATGTAACGTGCAGAAGTTCAAATGGATATAGTGTGTACATGTTGCTCGATGCTTAGAAACTGCGTTGTATCGAACTTTGTGACGTTGTACTGAACAAATATGTCGACAATTTTTTTTATTTTAGCTTCCTGTCGAACAGACTATCCTTAATTTTATGTTTGCCATAAAAAAAAGTAGAATAAAAACACAAAGATCGCATCGAAATGAAAACTATAGCAAAAGTATATAGTGTTTTGCGCTTCAGTTTAAATTGTCCACGTGAAATGACAGTCAGCTTACGTATATTTGAATTGTGAAGGTGGGAAAGGACTATCCTATATTATGGCCGGTGTTCAATAGACCAAGCCACTTTCGGAGAAAAGCAAACAAACATACGCGAATGCCAAAGGTAATTACTTTACAGCTGAGTGGCACCTCTGTTTACATTACTCTGAGCGAGGTGTTCGGCCCTAGGCGGTAGAATCGGGCTGATTAAATATTCCACATTCGAATATGACGGAGGAGTCTGCGCCGCAGTGCCTTTGAATAGCGACGGACAGGGGCGTTTTACAAATAAAGTCAATATCGCTTACTTTGATGCCAATGTTTTTTCACAAAGAGCATATTGAATTGTTCTGTCAAAAGCAAAACAGCGAATCTGGAATGTTTTCTCATGTTTCGTATTCTAGTTTTCTTAATTGTTAATAAACGCTTGCACTAACCGCAGTGCGAGTTATACAGATATAAAAACACTTATGCTTGCTAATTAGCTTATTACTATTGATAATTATGTACATTTAATAATACAATTATTACATCAGTATATTACTGAGTGAATATTTAATAATTTTAGAATATAGTTATCATATACATAGCATATTATAAACGAACCGTCCATACGAAACATTCCATAGGTAAATATTAGTGTTAAGGTTAATTAAAATTTAATATTGGAGCTTTATTTTGACGTAGGTAATAGGTTACTTAGTTGTGAATATAACAGTCTACGATTAGATAGTTCTGTGAAAGTCTTAATAAGCACCAATTCCACAATTTAACAAGAAGTCAGTGAATCACTAGGCTCTAACCGGAGTTGGCGGTTTGCATGCAAGTTGGGTTTGTCGGATAAAGTCAATTGTACCATTTATGACTATTTGAATTCGATCACATTGTATCATCAATCCGCAATATGTCAAAATATATGAAGGAATATATATAGAAAGAAGATTAAAATAGCGCTGTATATTGCAAAAGCGACATCCTTGTATGCGTCTTAGGTTATTATTGCATTGAGTGGTTTTATGTTAGGCTTGTATCCAAATAGCAGACGCAGACAAAATATATTGAATATTTCCGAAAAAGGCGTTTCGCGAGCACGTCACCTATTCTGGGTTTTAGGATATTCAATGTTAATATGTTGTTAACATGCATTATATAAATATTCCGGCTACTCATGTAATAGTATATATATTTTTACAAACAGTGCTCGTACACATATGCACACACACGCGCACACAAACACACACGCATACACACACGTGCGCAGGTACGTAAACACATACACACGCACCCACACACACAAGCGCACACAATTTAAGCATAATGCAAAATCAATATAAAAATATATTACAGCTTTCGTTACTCAAATTTTCTTTAATAGGACCTTTATAAATCCAAGTATTTTATATATACGAGTAGATTGTCTACCAAGATTTCTTAACGTTTATAGAATATAACATTATGTAATTTTTTGAAGATATTTACTAAATAGGAATGCAAAGAAATGGAACATGGTATGGATATATTTCATTAAAAATTTTGTAATCATGTTCAAACCAGCTCCTATCCTATGCAAGGTGCAAACTTATTGCGCTGAATTTCTCGGTCGAAGTAAACTTAAACACCGTGGCAGGCTAAAATTTTTTTTATTTTTAGACAATAATTTATTTTACTTAAACACGCATATACCTATGTGTTAATCATACTTTACTATTAGTAAAAAAAATGTAACATCACGACCGTAATCCCCGAAGGGGTAGGCGTAGGCAGAGGAGTGCAGTACATTCCCACGTTTCACCAATTACGTTAGTTATTATACATATTTGTATGTACTCTAAGCGGCAACATGCACTTAATAAATACTAAGGAAATGTGTAAAATCGAAATATAATGGTAAGTAGTTTAAAATATTTCTACATAAGACGTTAGGTAATAAGTAAAGTGTATATATATGTAATTGAGGCCCTCAGGTAGTCCGTCCAATAGTTAAGGGTGAATGTTATAAATTAAACTGAATATTGTTATTATTATTAACATTTGTAACTAATTATTTAAATATTCTATAGCGAGTTTAGGTTACAATATGAAATAAAATGTTTAATGGATTTCACGTTCTTTCCTTAACCTAATTGTATATTGTAATTAGTATGAAAATATTACAAAAGCGTTGCAAAGTTTACGAATAATTTTAAACAGGTTTCTGTGAAGTCATTATTCTTCAAAATATCATACTTAATTGATAACTTTTTGCTCTAGCACTTTTATATGTTTGTGTGTGTTTTACTCCATTGTTAATAAACTGGTACAAATTCTGCCTGTTATTCAGTTACGGCGAAGCACTGGCGAAACATTCTTTGAGTACAAAGCCATTTAAGGAAGAAGAAAAAATCTATAAATCCATTTCGATTACTTATATATGAAGTCCGGTAGCGTTAATAGCGAGCAAGATTAAAAAAAAAACAAGCAGCAACGATCCTCTTTGTGAAATCCTATTCGTTCTGTCTGGTTCATGTTCAGATGAAGCTCAATTAGCGTAGGTGTACCTTACGCCGGAAGGGATGTCGGCTAACCGTACACATTACAGATTAAAAATTCCATTCTAAAATACATACATACATACTGCTGTTATTCTCATACAATTTAAAATAGACTGAATTTTCATACACCTAAGCCTAGTTTTACAAGGAATTTATAGGTATTTTAAACCCTGAATCCATCGTAAGATCATTCCATTTGTATTGTTTGTTATTTTTCCGCTCGACTCATTTTCTCATTTCTAAATATCAAATGTTAGATTTTAATTACCGGAGCCGATGTTGCTTTTAGAATGGAAATACTAGTTATACGGGATGTATTATTTCGTTATTTAAATCGCATTATTCCGTTATGCAGAGGAAACCAATACTTCTCTAGATATTTCAAAATTATTTTTCATTGTTTGTGTGCGGATGATGATGATGATCATGATGACGATCTGCGAAAGGCTGCAGGCAGATGCTGGATGCGACAAGCCGAGGACAGGGCGCGATGGCACTCCTTGGAGGAGGCCTATGTCCAGCAGTGGACTGAGATAGGCTGATGATGACGTTGATGATGATGTGTGCGGATAAACAAACGTGCGCGAGTGTATGAATAAATCCACACGCACTATCTTTAATGCTTTTCTAATAAACGAAGTTATTTCTCTCTATTATACCATGACATACGAGTAGGAATATTTACATACATTGTGCAAGAGACTTAATCCGCAAACTAGAGAGATGTGGCAGCCAATACGATTTATTTTTTACATTAATAAATTCTCGAGTGATAAGAGGTAGACCTGGATTAAAACGAAGACATCTTAAAAGAAGGTCGAGTCAAAAGGTCCTTCTGCCAAGACCCGCCATAAAAATGTTTTTGAAGAGTTTCTCGGATAACTATAGACGTTCTTGATATCTTTAATTTGAAAATATGTTGTTCTTCTTGTTAATCCTATCTCATTCAGAATACTTCCTGAGTTGTCTGTAGGTACGAGCGTTAGGGAAATCTTCGTATTCGCGAATCAGTTTTTCAAGGCGTTTGCGTATCATTCGCCTTTTGTGATTTTCTATTAAATCCGCGTACGCGTCGGAGAAAGGCATAATATTAATTCCACCGTCCCTTGTCACGAGTCCAGGTAAGTTTGGGACCATACCAGTTTGTTGCGTATAGATTGGATAAGGGATATTAGCGGGTGGAGCCGAAGGATACATAGGTGAGGAATAAGGATTTGGTGATCTCATTATTGGTGGAGCATATGGTACCATTGGGTTTGTTGGTGCGATTGGTATTCCATACGGAAGCGGTGGCAATACAGCAAGGGGCGCTGGCACAGGAAGCGGCATCGGTAGTGGAGGCATTGGAGGCGGGCCAGCTATAGGAAAATTTCTGTAATTGCAGTATTCTGGGATGGGCTTGGGATACCAATATAAAGGATTGCATGGATCTTCCTGGGTAGACGGTTTTACAATAATAGGATCCATATAGTTGAGTCCGCCGATAGAAGACATCACCAATTTCATATATTGGACAATTAGCAGACTCTGAAACAAAACAACATATGTATAAAATTGCTTAGTAAAAATATTCGATGCTTAAAGATAAAACAAGTGCTGCAGCATGAGACCAGAACTATTTAACTAACACCAGTCATATTTCTTTATATGTTGTTTGATTACAATGGTAATGAAATGTTATAGGATAATATATAGACAATGGAAACATACATAAATGTTAAATGAACACTTTTCCATATCATAAGCAGTGATAGCCTAGTGGTTTGAAATTTGACCTTTCACTACGGAAGACCGGGTTCAAATCCTAGCGCGCACCTTTTAAAAATGTGCGTTTTAAGTTTAAATATCACTTGCTATTGGATCTGTGCCCGGTGCATGGCAATAGGCTCACCACC
>DWJK01002207.1:0-15062 GCA_018248815.1 Croniades pieria auraria
TTTTGATAATAAAGTTTTATCATTTGCACGTGCTGCTCGACGCTGTAACTTGCCCTGATGATTTGTCTTTAGTGACTAATTAAAAGACGATATTTTGACAGAAAGTAAAAGAAACAACATGGCCGCCACGAGTTGTCAAAATCATCCCGTCCCTACTGTAAAACCCTATATAATGGGTATATCCTACATAAACATCGAGGAATTGACGCTTATACTGATGCAATATAAATTCTTGGCATTTATATGGGCTATAACCTTAAAATATTTAAAAATTAACGACACGACATTAACATACTTCATTAGCGAAGATCATAGGTTAACGTAGCGAGTTAAAAATTATAATAGTTCTATACAAAAAGTGTCCGAAGATAGCCAAGGTAGCCAATCGTTCGGAAACTCCTACTAAGGCAAGTTCACTGGAAAATGACATAGGCCATCATTATATGATTTATCGCCTCGATCATCAAGACAGAATGATCATAATTTACTCATAATTTCTGCACCGAGATTATAACCGTATACACACGTTCTAAAACCGAATTATTCGTACGAACGACCGTCTCTGTTTAACATCTCGATTCGCTTCGAACATTCGAACATTATACATATTATAATACAAAAAATAACTGTTTTTGTCATGTTCCTGAACAGACATTATTAAAACTTATACAAGTGTACATAATGAATGTATAGTATACATGGAGTTAACATAAAAAATTAACTGCATTTAACATCCGCTCAGTTTATCACCACAATAAGAAATCAAATTAACGAACACACATTTGAGCAATATAAAACTATTATCACGCACGCCCACACACTCACTCACGCACACATTGAAGCTATGTAAGCTATTGCTCAAATTCATTGTAGTTATTTTAATTAGTTACATAAAAACAACAGGCGCGTTTGTTAACTCTAGATGTATCTAATTTAATTGGAATTATTATCTGAACCGGCAGCGGGTATATATGCAATTGTTTTAGCGTTTATACATTTACCTAATTACTGTGCGCTCTTCACAAAGCACTGTGGTATTAGTTAATTGATGCATAATACGCTGGGACACGGTAACAATGCATTGAGGATGTTATGTCACGTGTGAGAGAGTATGACAGTCGTTGGATGTTCCGTTTCAAAATATATGTAACGGACGGATCAGGAAGAGTTTCGTAAATGGAATTAATGTTCAGTAAATTATGACATTTTTGCTAAGAACAATAAGATTTTTTTAACATAGCAGATTATATCAAACCATATTAATAAAGTCCGGCGAATGCGTAATATAATTAAACAACTAATGAGCAGAGGCGCTAAGTAACCACTACACTGAAACTGAGGGCCAATCTGCTTACTAGCATATTAACACTAAGGAAATTATATAACACTGTTAAATAATCACATCTCGTATCTATATATCAAGGAGACGGTCGTACCACAGTCTGTGTACTTACGCGACATTTTGTGGCAACAGTACATCCCAAATGGCTCTTCAACATGAAGAGATAATGTTAAAACAATTAGTGTTTTGGTCTATCAGTCTAGTCCGTCAGTTCAGCTGTTTACTAACGGCGATAATTTCAGTCTTCATGATAGAATTGTGTCTGGGAACGAGTTATAACACGATCGACAATAACACATTTTAACGCGACTCATCAAACAGGTATACACTTATTGGACCAACGTTACCGTTCCGGTAATCCTGTTACCAATTATTACACATTAAATAACAGTATTTTTAACAACTAAGTGCTATCTTAAATAATTGACTCTAATAGACCCATTTCTATTGTTCTATGTAAGGTCTGCTAATTTCTCTACATAAAAATTATCAAACAGGTATACACTTATTGGACCAACGTTACCGTTCCGTTAATCCTGTTACCAATTATTACACATTAAATAACAGTCTTTTTAACAACTAAGTGCTATCTTAAATAATTGACTCTAATAGACCCATTCCTACTGTTCTATATAAACGGTATAAACGAAGCTAGACTTTTCAGCTTGTAGTGCGGTGGTAAAATTTCGCTTCTGGTACAATACGGAACGGTCCTTTAAAAGATTTCACGTTACAGCTACGGTAGAGTATACTCAGTTCCATATCTCTGTATTACCGTAGCTTCCAAAGCACCGTCGCTGACGAACTGGGTCCTCATGCGTCTAATCCTGGACAAAACCCTTCCTAGCATAAAACGCTCAACTTGGTAGTGTGAAGCTTAGTCACCCGATTAATGTACTGTGCGTTTTTTGAACATCTGTTAATCAGTGTCTACTGATGCACTCTTTAACTCTACTAAGTACTCTCAAGGTCTTGCAAAATGTACTTCTTTATTGTGAAATAGTAGTCATCTCGATTTATGGTCTACTGATACATTTCACATGCAGTTGGCATTGCAAAGTATCAAAACTTTTAACATTGTCGTTAATAAAGATTATTTCAACTGGAGAATATTTACTTTTTTAATGTGTTACCGATTTTACCAGCATACCGATTTTACCAGCATACCGATTTTGCCACAATAATATTCTTTCCAGTCCTCTACCTACCCCTTAAGGGACCTGGCGGGAAGACAAGTATGAATGTATAATTTTTTCCCGATACCGATTTTACCATACTTTATCAACTTAAAAACATTTTCGTATATATTTAGTTAAGTGATTTCTAAAAGCCATCGATAACTTACAGCGATTTCTTAAATAAATATTGGTGTATTTTTTCACGTATCATTAATTTCCAATATTTATTAGCCTTCGTGTAAAACGCTTTTAATGCATTTCTTCAGACAACATTAATCACTTAAATAAAGTAAGCGAACCATTGATATTATTGATAGAGTATTTAAAATTTTTAATGTAATTGTGAATATGTAATAATCTAATGGATTTTTAAAAACTACAGGAATACGAAAAAAGGTATAAATACTTTTTAAATTTTTTTTTTAAAAACACGTATTGGTCTGTCATATTTGACCGAAGAAGAAACGTAACTTAACACAATTACATTTACTCTGGTCGTACTTTTACTTTATAAGAAAAGTAACATAACATCACGCTTAACTTTTTTTTTTATACTTTGCTTTTATTACATTTAACTTTGTAAACGGATGTTAGTTCAAGCAACGCTTCGCGACATTTCCTTACTATATCAATGTGTAATCGGATGAAAAATTATAAATTTTCCGATACCTTCTGCTTTCCATTCAAGTGGATCCTCAAAAGCTATCACACGGCGTCTTCACACAAATTTCTTCCAAACCCCGCTGTGCAATGACCATGCAAATGGGCTACACTGCTCTGGTTTTCTTTACAAATATTAGCCAAGATTTTCTTACCAACATTTGCACTAATAATTTATCTTAAATTATATATAAATGTTGTCAATTTATCTCACATTTTTACTTCTTATATTTACCTTATCACTTCGTTTGTTTATCTTTGTGTTTAAATAAGCTCGGTTTTACATACTAAACCAGGAAAAAAAAAAAAAAACATCGTCCGTAATGATTTTCTGTGGAAGTTCGTTCAATTATCGAGTCAGTAACTTGACAGTTTTAACATTAGTGTAACCAAACAAACTGTAAGTAATCCTCTTTAGAGAAAAAATAAATCCCCGAAAGTCTTAAGACGAACTTTTATGCTTTAAATCGAACCCAATTTCACAGCTCACATCGCCTGTCAAAAGCGACACAAAGCCGCGAATAGGTACGGCATTATGTGAGAATTCGGACTGGCCCTATTTATATCATTGATAATCTATTTATTGTCATCGTACTAAAAAGTTTTGATTTTATCAACTAAGCGCGATGAAAGAATTGTCACCTTCCTCCCGTGCTTATCGCGATGCCAAAAGTCACGGAGGAAAATCTATCAGTGGGAATGTGGGCTCTATGTGGTTTAATGTAGAGTCGATTATAGAATGAGGAATTGGTATTGCAAGTAAGGTATGCTAAGCAGCTTAGTGAAGCGATGGTGCGCGGTCGAATTTAGGTTTGACGTTTGGTATAACGACCCAACGACTCCGTTGCTCGGGTGGCAAAGGTACAGGCGCCTTCATAATTGCTTATTAAACTTATTATACATAATATCTTAATATAATTGAATTAATTTCATTATAGAATTATCATTGAGTAAGTTAAGTTAAGTCTGAGTGTTGTACATTTATTTTTCATTTGAAAACCTTTTAGTTTCGTTTGAACATGGCAGAGCACTTTCCAAATGTGAGGTTTGACCATTTTATGGTACACCATAAAATAAGTGCACGCTAATAGCTTCGTTAAATTGTCAGTCAGATTTGTATAAGCACTAATTGCTTTAATAATTGTATTTTTCACATTCTCGGTGAGTGGGTTCTTCTTTTAAATTGTAATGCCACAAGGTTCATATTTACAGTTGCATGCAGAAGTTTAATTGCCGCCAGCGGATGTTGAAAACGGTAATTGAGAGGTAAATTCTCAAGATAACGCATATAGACGGGTAGATAATAACTAAAGTGCGTATTTAACTGAGTGTAGAGTTTTATTACTTCTCCTGAATTAATTCTATAAATTGCCAATTGGAATTACGAACGCGACTGTACACGAAAACATGTCGCCATCAACATTCACGATTTCGATGAGCTATTTAAACATTTTTCAAAGTGAACTTAGAGCTTGACGTTTGACAAAAAGCTGATTGTGACGTAACTTTTTCTGTTCCCTCTCGCGCGCTCAGTGTCCTTTCATCCAGGATTAATTTGGTCCGTTTTATAAGGGTTCACTTATCTCGGAGCTGAGTGTTAGAAACTGGTTGTATTTATCGCACCCATTATACGTTTTATTATTTAATTTATTTAACGCTCCGGGGTTTATCGGCTTGTCTATTAAATCGTCGTCGTGATAATGCGATCGGAGCTCAAACATTCGATCCGAGATATTCCAAATTGTTAATTTATATTTATGTTGATAATTTATAGGCTTTGTTGTACATTAACGACTCAATAGAAATGTCCCCGACAAGTTTGACACAACTGATACATACGAGCTAAATATATACGTATGCTTTTTTTTCTATTAAAATTAAGGGATGGATCTTGAAATTGTATTCGGCATTATGGTGTTAGTATGAAGTTAAAAAAATTTGCTCATAATTTCAATAGTTATATAAATGTTTAATTTCTTAAGTTAAAGTATATCAAAACTGTAGTAATTTTAGCGAAGAATTAACATTCTTTCTCCCAATTAGTATCCAAAAAACACGGAATATATTTTGCGATTATGTAGACACAAGTTTCCATCATACAGCATCAACACAAATTACCCTGTAAATGGACAACATAATATTAGCAGTACAAGCGTCGCAGGGTGAAAAACTACACTCTTATTATACATATACATATGAATATGTATATATAACAGAGCGACAGAACCTAACGATAGAATAAAACGCACACATGCAGACACGAAATCATTTAAAAATGTAAATAGACGGCTTGTAAAGTGAATCTTGATAAGGGGCATGTCTTATATACTATAATTAGTTTTCATCTTGGTCAAATTAAAATTTAACGAGCGGTTTTTAATTAATGACGTACAGATTACATGCAGTACCTAACTTCGAATTAATAAATATTTATGTAAATGTTATTATAATATCCAACGGCCGTTGATAATGAATTATAGCGTTGGCGCGCATTAACCACTTTTTTTTTAAATATAAAGCACAACAAACATGTTCTGTCAAGACACTCGCTCTCTTAACATATCTATTGCGTAGGTATCAGTGTATTTCATAAATTAAGAACATTATCAACACGGTGCTCTGTATCTAATTATGAATGTATAAAGCTTATGAGAAGCAAACTGACTTGTAATATTAGTGAACAGGACTTTCATTATAAGTGAATGTTATAATGGACGTCCTGATGATCTGATTGTGAGCAGTAATTACAGTAGACTTCAGGTATATGCCATTTAAAACAGGATGGATCTACAGCATAACCCTAGATGTAAATAGATATGAAAACTGGGTCTAGCTTTTTGTCTAATTAAGTTACAGCGTACCTAATGGTGTCACTTGTGAACTAGGCCACATTACCGTCCGAAGAGTTGCCGATACAGTTCCACGAATTACGATTAAAATTTCTATTAATATTTTGCACTGAGGATGAACTATCATTACACCTGTTTGTGCCGCTGAGCACCAATACTCGTATTTAGGGATTAGACTCAGACAAATGGGAGATTCAGAAGTCTCCGAACCAGGCGTGCATAGACCTCTCAAATAAAGCGAGTGTGATGCTTGGAGAACAAGCACTTCATCTGCAATGATAGAAATATGGCACACGGAGGTCTCTGTATACCCCGAAATACACCTAGAGTGACGATGTAATAATAATAATAAAGTTGAATCGATTGGATAGGTAGAGAAATTCATGGATAAAGTGATCCGGCGTTAAAGACTACTCAGAACAATGTTTAAGGTGGGTAGGCGGATAAGTAAAATCAGTCGGTTGCAATACACATTTTCAATATACGATATAGTGGCCAGATATGATAAAATATTAGTGACTAGCTGTGGTTGACATTCCATTGTAAATCATTACATTTTGAAGTTTGAACGCTATTTAAGCTCCTATGTCAAAGAGTATACATTAATAAATCTTTCTCAGTGCTGCTGTTTAACCATCGATGTTTGTCTCCGAAATAACCAGTGAATGTAAATAATGAATAATTTATTTAATTTAATATACATGTGTAAAATATAATATGTTTTACATAATTTTTAGCTGTGTGCGCTTTTCCCTTCTATTATTTTTATATTTTATCGTAATGACACTGGACTGTTTTGTTTCGTAACCACTTATTAAACTGTACGGTCTCAGATGTTTAATGAACGAATGTATGAGTAGATGTAACATTTTCAAGACATGCAAATTCATATTTTTTTTCTGGAAATTGCCATTAATGATGGTACGATTTCGATCTCTGGGCGAACACTAGTATGTAGAGTACTATAGTTTATGTGTTCAAATGTTAGGCAGACTTGGGAATAAGAAAGCCGTGACTTCAAGCCACGTTGGATCGCTGGATCCAAATACTGACCGTTTTTCACATTTATCTCATGCACAAAATAAATAATTTTCTTAATAACTTAGAAATGACAAAATGTGAAATTGTTCAATATAACAGTAGATTCCATTAGCATGCCTTAATTAAAATTAATTAAAAACATATTATTTAAGTATATGATTACAACGAAATAATCACATTAATAGTGCACGAAAACCCAGTTACCTTTTTTTTATCCGCGAAATGCTTTATGTACTTCCCCTTACCTACATTTAACGGGTAAAAATGGAAAAAATTGGACATTTTTATGTGAAATTTTAACACACTCTTATGCAACTTCAAAGATATTTATTGCCTTAAACCGGTTATTTTACACAAAACTTGCATCAATTATACAATTTCCTCAAGAGCCAATTTACTCATTGGTCAAATTTAGGCATATCAAAATATTATATAACTCATGTGGTCAAGAGCACACAAACATACATACAGACACAGCACATATTTTATAATATATGAATAGTCAATATCTAGAGTTATTTCTACAGTTATATCTTATGAATTTCCTTCTAATTGAACAGCGTGTTTTAAATAATGTAGAGTTTCGGTTACGTTTGATAAGATGTTTATATGTAGGTCCCATACTCATAGTCTTATTCATTGTTTTCCTACGTAAGGCTGTACAGTTAAGATGTCATATGTTCATTTCATATTGCGCAGATTTTTTTTTTGTCTTATCATCGTGAAATATATATCAAATAGGAGAATATTTACATAAATTTTTATTTGTAGAGTCTGCCTCTACATATAATTATACACTACATATAAACGTATATTATAAATATTTTTTATTAACATTACATTACATCGTCGATCCAGAACCCTTACGGGATAAACAGAGAACACCGGAAATATCTTTATATTTACAGACCTTACGTGTTTCTTTTGCACAGTAATTAATTACACAAAAACATTTCTCTCTATGTAAATATACGTACATATATGTCATACGTCGTTCTGTATAACTTGTTACCTTTTTTAAATCAAAATGGTCTTTAAACTAGCTAATGTCGGAACTAAAATAAAAAAATAATTGAGTAAAACAAAACTGATGAATGTTTACGTGAATTTCATCCCTTAGGAATAGCAGGTTCTTATCTGAGCAGGGATTAATTGTTTTTAACATTTTAATCATTAAATTACAATCTTATTTTACTAATTACGTATTGAATATAAAAGCAGGTTTTAAAAAGATAACTATGTAAATTCACTTGCAATATTATTCAAGGCAAAAAGTATTTATCTATCAGGTTAATATTTAATGAAAGCTTCATTTGATAGCTATCATTTTAATCGTATCAAACATTATTAAGATATTTAAGACTTTTTATAGAGGCAATAAAAAAGGTACATTGCAATCTGTTATCAGTATACGCAAGAAAAAAATGAGGTTCTTTTTTTGCTTTTTCAGAACTCTACATGTTAAAATTAGGTGCCAACATAGATTTAAACGTTCTATTTTAGCGTTAATTTAAATATTAAATGTCAGTGTACATGAAAAAGTGATTGTTTCGCTATGCCATTGATTGTAAAAGATACATACATTAACTTTAAGACGATTGGGTTTTATTATATTCTTAATTAATAAAAAGCATCGGTTTCTGATAAGTTTTTATAATTTTTCTGTTTACTAAACTACCTTCTTATCTTTGGCATTATTTAGATACAGGTATTTGAAGTTCTTTTTTCGATAAAAATGGAATTGTAAATATTAAGATGATAAAAATAAATGCTTACCAAATGATTGTTTTAGCAAATTTTCAATATTTTTTTCTATTAGAATTATTTCTAATCAAAATAAACCTTACTAATATACAGGTGTCCGTATTACTTAATCAATATGGATGGCTGTCGAAGTTTAAATTAACACAAATTGAATGTTTTCCAACACGCGTCGCATGAGATTTGTTACACTCGGTCAAATTCGAGGCGGGCCGTTGAGCGCTGCGACAAAAGCTTTATTTAGGATCGAATTGCATCCTCGACACACCTGGACACGTGACCTTAACAAGGTCAAAATATGATCACATCCGAACTGGCTTCGTTCGAATCGAATTCGAACGAAATCGAACTCGTGTTTCACTCGACACGAAGTCAAACATGTTTTGATGATTCAGTTGGATTATGGTTCATTTTTCCCATTGATTTTGCTTTTCGATCAAAATATTAAAATATCACAAAACAATCATTAATCATTAAATAATATGTAGGAAACAATCAAATTTGTGCTATTTGTGCTCAGGTTAATTAGATATATAACTGTTATGTATTCTTCAAATTAAACAGATGCAAAATGAGAAATTTCATGTATTTTAATTTTATTATCCAACTACAGATAACGAAAATAAAGTCAAAACTTGCAGACATTCATGTTGATGTATTCATAATTAATTTTGATTGATAGCTATTTCATTAACAGTTGCATAATTTAATAATATTTTTAACCAGCCATTGTTTTATAACCGCTTCTGAGTAAACTTGCACCGGTCCCAGCCACTCGCGTGACTGTTCATTATCGCGATTCCCAGTATTGTAAAGATAGTAGACGATTAATTGCTAGACGCGATATACTTTTGTGATGTTTTGAAGATCTTCCAATAGTAAAGACATGTAATGCAATATATCTAGCAATTTTAATAACAGAGGAATAAAATGTACGAGCGTGATGTCGTTGATGTCTTTTCTTAGACGCTACGAAGGTACTTCGCTACTACGATGCTATTTTAGTATCTTGTTTTAAAATTCGAACGGCCTTTTAAAATTATTATTACAATAAATGTTCTTTCTTAACTTATATTTTGAATCTACCCTACAATTTTGTCACATCATTTTTTTAAGAAACAATATATTTTTTGCGCCGTAGTTCTCAATGTTACAGCCTTAACCCTAAACATTTTTACTCTTGTTATTAAAGTCATTTCTAGACATGTAGAGGTCATAACCTTATATTAACTCACTTTTGCCTACACTTACTTCTCCATTTATTTAAATAGATAGTTCATTACTCATAAATCTCCACCAGATTTAGGTGTAAGAAGATTCTATGACTAAAAATAAAGAGTATTAACATCTAACCTGGAGAATCGGTGGCGGACCTATCGGAGTCGGAGTCCCTGTGAGCGCTGAGGTCTCTCGGCGCTGCGTCGAGGATGTCCGTGATCATGAATCTCGTACGTGGAGCGCGCGCGTCGCGCTCATCCCGTTGCACCGTCATCGCCACGGCGCCGCCGGCGGAGCCCGCGCCGCCTGCGCCCGCCGCCGCTCCTACCGCATCCAGCGCACGCGCGCGCCACCGCCCCGCGCCCTGCACCTCGCTAGCCCCCAGCTCGCTGCCGCCGCCCGTCACCGCACACGGCACATCACACTGCAGCACGGCGATACCTTCCCAGCTCTTCACCGATCACCGATCAGCACCCGGTCACTTTTTGCAACCCAGAACCGAGACTGGTGATTCTTCTCCGTGCGGACATCTCCGCACGCCAGACCTTCAATCCTCAGATCCTCAGATCGTAAAGTCCACTAAAACTTCGAATGTCTCTTTCAACGTAAAAGTTCACTGCCAAAGCAAAGTTTCAAACGTCGAAAATTCAATTGATGCACTTAATTTGTAACAAAATTGCAACTTAGTTCCCACACTTCAACTGACGGTAGAGTCGGAGAAAAGAATTGATAAGTTCCGATTACAAATAGATCGCGTACGTAGTTGCGCGAGGAAGTTGTGAGCAGCTGACGCGCAAGCGAGCCACGCGAGGTGTCGGAGGCGACTGAGCAAGCGGCGCGGCGCGGGCAGGAGGCGGCGCCGGCCAATGGGCGCGGGAGGCGGCGGCCAACGGCGCGGCGGCGCGCTCGGCACTCGGGGCGTGCCGCTGCCATGTTGCCTCGGGGCCGCACTAATGCTCTTTTTGCCGACTCGCCGCCGGGAGAAAGCTCCGCGCGGATTTAAGCTTTTATACGTGGATAAAACGCTTTTATAGGAAAATAAAGCGTTTTCGCAGCGGGATATCGCGCTTTACGACGGCGTTTTACTGAAAATTGGCGACACTATATAGTCGTAATTGCTTCGCGTTGGCCAAATTGAGGCAAGCGTGTCGTAAATGGAAATTCGGATACTTAATCCAAGATGTCGTCTCATACAGTGACACTATTGGAACAATGTATGAACCAAATGTTTTCATACATAGTTTTATATTAATTTAGATACTTACAAATAGATCATTGCAGGAATAACAATATTTAAATACTTAGGAGTCGTGTTATACTAATATCTAAGCTAAATGAAACCCACATCAAATCATTTAAAAATATTTTCCTTCTATTATCAGAATAACATACGTACATACATTAGTCAATTTCATTCAAAGTGCCGTCAGGGCTGTTGCGTTTAATTCTTATTTATATTTTAAAATATATATATCCTTATCCTTATCTTACCAACGACCAAGAACACCCATATTGTCTTTATTAATAATTAAGAAAGAAACTGGCATGAAGTGTAATTTAATAACTATTAATAATCATATATGTATGTAGATATCCAAAAATTATCTTTAGCTCAATCGCAGGTGCAACGCAATCCCTAGGGACGAAGTAGGAAGACCTTATTACTTAGTCGCGATGCCTTCCAATAGCCATTAGTCACTTCGTCAGTCCATTAAACTATCACTACAATCCAAGTACGTTCTGAATAACTGCAAAATTAATTTCCATGGAATTGTTTCTGCAAACGATTGTATTATAACTTTTTACTTTAAAAAGATGTACTTAAATTTAAGTTTTAAGTTAAGACATGTCTGTGGTAAGACATGTCTGTAAATTTTCAGATCCTGGATCACCCTAAAATCATTTTTTTAAATGATGTGTAAAACGTAAAGATTACACAATAGTTGTCAGCAATACAACAGGACTAAAGATATGAATATATGCATACGTAGCGACATACGTGGCATTGATAGGCACTACTTTCTTCACACAAGTCAGAACTCTACTCTCTTTGCTCAATACTCTACCATTTGCATTAACCAGCATTGACAACCGATTATATATGTACCGGGTTAATTCACGTATGCTTTTCGAGATAGCTCGAGTAGTCCCGCAGTTGTAAGTCCTTCTTCATAAGTTTCCGCCGATTGCAGCGAGGTAGCGTTGGAGACTACATTGATAGAGACACATCATCATCATTATCATCACCATCATCAGCCTAATTTAGGCCCATCCTGGACATAGTCCTTCCTTAATTAGCGTAATCGTGCCCTCTCCTTAATAATAGTCGGTAATCGTTAACTCACTAAATAGCAATTATGATCTATATGATCTATATCAGTAGGAAAGCATACCAATTGATACTAGATACGGCAGCATAGTCACAACCGACTGTTTCCTTTTCGATACCTTGGTCATCTTTTAGACCACCTAAAGTAGTCAAACGATAACTAGAACATTAAAACAGTTCCTTGTCCAGGTATAGAGGGATCTTCGAGACTCAAATGATAACTGGGATAACGGCTCTACATGTTACACGAAAAGCTGTGATGACTGTATAACATATCTATCATTGCCCACTTGCGGTGTACAAGAACCTTGAAAACTTTAAATAAATATTGACTATTTTTATGCCCACACAGAGCCAGTTGGTCTTAAACTAAGTACAGCCTGTTCTAGGGCAACGAGACGACTGTTAAACTACATGTATATGTATATGTGTATATAGATTTTTTGAATAAATAAATATTTGTGCTCATCACATACGTATAAATATCCTAGGTGGGAACCGAAGCAACGATCCTCGGCTCAGCCTTATGTCATGTTCATTTATTAGCCATTGGACCACAGTGCCAGTCAAACTTTATATTGTCATAAGTACGTTCCGATCGAATAGTTTATACTTCTGAAATATTTTTATTTTATTTTATTCCGTAAGTAGACAATAAATTGACAATAAAGAAGTCTAGTTAGATATTAAGAAAACAATGTGACATAGCTCTACAAATGACTCTGTGGTACATTTGTGACCACTACTAGTGGAACCTCCTAACCGAGACGAAAACACTCTTGACACTGACCAATAATCATTATTTTAATATAAAATGTTTCGTGAGTAACACATTTATACACATGATTAAAAAGGTACCGGTTTAACTCACGCCGAAACTTATTAAACACAGATGAAAAAATTTACGTACAAGCAAATTCTGTAATACTACCCGGGCACCTCTAGATCCGGGTAACTCACTAAAAGTGACACAATTTCTTTTGCTGCCAAATATAAGGCTGCATACCGTTTTATATATTTATTATCTACCACGTTGGTAGAGTTCCTCTTGATTGCCTTGTTGGTAGAGTGCTTGCAAGGGCGACCACCGAACCGGAGGTCTTGGGTTCAAATCCCGGATCGGGTACTATTATATTTTTCTAATTTAGAATTTCTAGTAGTGGCTCGGAGTCTAGATCTGTGTTCGGTGTACGGCAATAGGTTCACCACCTATTCCATGGAACTTAAACGTAACTGGTGCAATGTGTTGGCAGAGGAGTGTACTACACTGCTCTGCATGTTACGTTAGGTTTTCATATCTAAAAAGTCACTTAATTTCATACAATATTCAACCAGTACCTGACTCATTTTAAAAATCACTTTTTAAATATGAATGATAATACTGTAAACTCATTTCTTATCACAAAACTAAATATCAAAATTTTTGTATTTATAACTTTAGAAATAAAGTTGTTACATCCTATTTCTTTCATCATTTTACTCCTTCAAAAGTCAACAATCTATTGTTCAAATATTAAAAAATCTGCATTCACTATTTCTCGTTTTGCAAATCACCATCATCATCATCATCATCAGCTTATCTCAGTCCACTGCTGGACATAGTCACCCTTAGCGCCATCGCGCCCTGTCCTCGGCTTGTCGCATCCAGCATCTGCCTGCAGCCTTTCGCAGGACGTCTTCCCACTGGGCTGGTGGGCTTCCTACTCTACGTCTACCGAGCCGCGGTCTCCACTCCGGAACTCGCCTCATTTTGCAAATATTTAATAACATCAGTAAGACATTTCTTTTTATGTGCATATACGAGTATGTATGGACATATGTATATATGTTCATTTACCAAAAACTTCGTTACCACTTTTATGCACAATGTTAATAAAATATTAATATTAATAGAACGAAAGGAGTATAAGAACAATTACAGTAAATTCTAAGGGCGTATTTGAGGGTAATATAGTTTTATGTTCATAATGAGAAGTAGCTCGATATCGTGTTCAGCGATCAAGAAAAATAAATTGAAGACATATTAAATGCAGAACGATAATAAGTATATTAAAAAGTAAATGCCGCAAACTAAATAATAACATTGAAATAAGGACTCTTTCACACGGGCAATTGTACGACTATGACTATTGCGTTTGGCGTGCGAAGGTGAGGCTGGATTAGTAAATTATAACAATAATAATAATTATTATTATTATTATTAGTTAGTAATAATTATAATAATATTTATTACTTACTAATAATATTTATTACTACTTACTAATAGTTACTAATATAATTATTACTTACTAATAATTTATACTAAACGCGACAGATATATTTTGTTTTTGCCAAATATTCAAGAGCCTCATCAGATACTAAGCAGAGCAAATAGACACCAAAAGGAAAACACATCTACACCAAAGTATACCTTAAGAGGTTCTTAGAAATCCAATTTTAATTAACTAGAAAAGACACGTGTGTTCTTATGATTAACACATGCTTTCTTACTATAAACTTTGGAAAATTTCAAGTGTTTTCTTTTGCCCAATCGTAAGATGTCCACGTTACGTGGAACGGTGGGATTCATATTTATTTATTACTAGTGTCTTACTGTGCCCGCGACTTCGTTCGCGTAGATTTCGTAAGTTTTGAAAAAATAAATTGACATAACTTCTTTATTTGTTAACCGATTTAAATGAAAA
>DWJK01002208.1:0-15060 GCA_018248815.1 Croniades pieria auraria
GCGTAGGACGCTCTCCAGCTAGGTGGAGTGACGATATACATAAAGTGGTTGGTAGCAGTTGGATGCGGCGAGCTGAAGATCGAGCTCAGGGGCGTTTTATTGGAGAGGCCTAGATGTCCAGCAGTGGTCGGAAATAGCCTGATGATGATGATAAAGAAACAAAACTGAAAATGTTGGTTTTATAGTAAACAACGTAGAATTTTTTATATTCAAAATAATTTAAAGATATCATAAAAACTATGTAAATGTGCTGCATGCTTGCTTCGATTTTTACCAGCATTTTGTTATGTCATAAGTATTATTTTATTTAAGGTAAAAATCATCGAGCAGAATCTGGCGGCTCAGGAGAACATCATAAACAAATTGACGACTCTGTACGCTGCGTACGGCGACTCGAGGAGGTTGCTGTCAGATGTAATTAGGAAACGAGACGGCCTTATAAATGGTGAGAGATGTTTTTATTGATGATACGGAATTACAAGTAGAGTTATATGTATAGACTCAGCACTCATTTATAGTAATAATATCATTTTTATACAGGTAATCATGATTCATGTTTGATAGTATTACATGACTTATTAACTACGTCAGTACTTGATCTAAACTTACTTGTAAAATCAAGTAAGTTTATGACTTGTTATTTTATTACATCCATTATAGACAAAGACTAAATGGAGCAGTACCGTTTTTTTTCTGTTCGTTTTTTATTTCATAACTACGGTACCGAACCGTTTCGTTCTGTGAGCACACTGGACGAGCGTTCGCTCGACGAGCACTCGAAACGTTCATATTTTGAAATAATTTCTCATCAACAACGATCACGGGAGGATTTCGAGCGGCAAGCATACAACAGCTTAAACGAATAGTCGTAAAGAAGGGAGCTTCGAGTCCGGCACGATCGCGGCGAGGCGTAACGGTGAGGCGCGTGTTGCAGCGCTGATAACGTCGTACGACACGCGCACGGAGCTGCTGGGCAAGTCGCAGAAGGGGCTGGAGTTCTACCGCAAGCTGCAGCACAACGTGACGCAGCTGCGCGCGCGCCTGCGCGGCACGTGCCAGGTGCAGCGCGACGAGCGCGCGCCGCGCGCCGGTACGCGCCCATTCTTATATCGTAGCTCTCCTGCTCTAGGAGACGCGCGTTTGGTTATTTACGAGGTTCACTGACTTTCTATATGCTGAAAATGTATTAATAAATAAACTATAAAAGATACGTAAAATGATAGTAAGTGAACGATTAAGTTACGATGGAGACGCATCGACAATTATAGATAAACACGGTTTTCATAATTTTAAGCTTTGTCGATTCCACCAATAATGGTTCGACAGTGTACCGGCAGTGGAACGATGAATGACTCTGAAAGAAATTATATCATCGCATCAGGTGGGCAGCGAGCACAGAGTGCCGAATGTCTCTATTGTTACGTAGCCGACGTGCCTCTTTTACATTGATTAATTTCTTACAAATTCATTTTCTTTCAAAGATATTTAATTAGTTCTTTTATATTTTTTATCATCATCCACCTTTCTTAATATGCTTTGTTCGAAACGAATCTCAAGGCCACAGGGCTTTATCAAGTATAATTTTTTTTTACATTCTTAACAAAATTCTAGCTAAACAATTCAATTTAATACATAACAATCTAAATAAAACTTAATTACGATCCAAAATCCAAACCAATTTTTAATTCCTATCAATATCGCTCATTTATTATATTCATGCAGCCGCCACGCCTACGCCCGCTTCAGTATCAGCATCGAGTGAAACAATCAAAGCGGTCGACGCACAGCCCTCGCCCACCAGTGGTACACCAACATTGAAGCTGAAGGATTACCTTCCATATATGAAGAACAGGAATTTGGCCCGTAATGTTACTCCACAAGGTAAATTTTTGTGACTTTTCATTTTCTTGAAATTATTCTAGAAGTCGCAATTTAGTCATCAATATGAAAGCATAATAGTGTCTTTTAAGGCTAACGACTTTCATACCTGCGAAGCTAAATAATTATGTATCTAATTTTATAAGCTATCTGGGGAGACTACTTAATTGAATCCAGGTTTAATATTCACCAAGAGCTGTGTAGATAAGACTTAAAAAAGAAAATAATTAAATATTATTTAAATCATCTTACAAAAATGTTCTTTAATACATTAAAATATTATGTGAATTATTAAAAAACTATTTAGCCAAAACTACTTAAAGTAAATAATCTGTTTTTAACGACCAACTTGTAGAAAATATCATGTATATATGATGAATCACTCATTATATAAATATTGCAGCGCAAGTAGATGTAGTATCGGAAGCCTACTACCCTGAATCAATTTATCCAACCTCAGTAAGACCTACACCCGTTGGATCTGAAGGTAACGTCTTGCACTAAATTTTATTCCACTATTTTTAGGTTTCATATATACGTAAAATAATCACCATTGTAAAATGAATGAAATTTATAATCGGATGTAATTTTTCCAGCGGCGGATTTAAATCCATCAAATATACCCGACGGTATGGCAATGCCGGCAATACAAGCGTCGAGCGATCCGTACGCTAGATATGCGGCTACCTATGCACCGGCTGAGAACATGCAACCAAATTACGCGTATCCGACGGCCGGTAGGAGCTACGACAAGCCCGCAGACGATGTACGGAGTTATAGCTATACGTCGTACACGCCGGCGCAGTTCGCAGCGCACGCGCCCGACCCGCTCGCCCACGCGACCCCCTACTACACCGCCACCCAGAACAACACCATGATCGTAACGGACTCTCAGAACCTGTCCGATTACGCCAGTGTCAGCCGAGCCAATATCGACCCGCTTGCCGGCCAGTACGCCTACACTGACCCCTACATGCAGAATCGACCACCCAACCAGATGGGACAGATCCCCCAGCCGGCACCCAGTGCTACAAGTCAAGTCGATTTGAATACTAGTTTCGCTCAAATGCAAGTATCGGTACCTAAAACCGACCCCGCCGGCAACTATGGAGGTGAATATTCACAGACGTATTACAGCGTTCAGCAGCAACAGTATCCGAACGTGTCGGAGGCTCAAATGGCGTACAGCAACGCGGGGCACGCTGCTAACACAACGCTGATGCCATCTCAACTGCCCTCAGACTACAGTCAGTATTCGTATTCAAGTGATGCTATGGGTCAGTACGGTATGCAGCCGAACATATCGAACGCCTACAACGCGCCCGAACAGCAGTACTCGTACACGAATGCGTTCGACAGCACGTCGCAAGGCTACGTGTACACCCACGCGGATAGTATCGTGACATCATCCGCCAACGTGACCGTTCCTGCGACGAACGTCAGTCAAACGTACAGCGTCCCCAGCGACACAGAATCTAATTATATGAATCCCGTTTTATCTCAAATCGATGCTTTTGACAATCCTATAAAATCTCACGTAACCGGGCAAGCGTTGTCGTCCGTTATGCAGTCAAGCTATCAAAATTACAACCTTTCTATGGGTTACACTGCTGATCAAAATATCCCGCCTAGCTCACAGTATTTGCCGCAACAGAATGTACCTAGTTCTGTTCCAACTAGTATCCAGTACGCAGACCAATCAAATTTGCAAAATATGCAGCAACCTACTCAGTTCTCTGATATGTCAGCTGTGCAAGGTGGTCAACAGCAGAACACCGTACAGTACCAGGATCAGAGTGTTAATTATGCTTCGACTTTTCAAAATCATCCGGGTTATAACTACAATAGTATGACTGGCAACTACGAATATAATTACGGCTCCCAAAATTCTTACACGAATTACGAAAATGTGCCCCAAGGAAGTATGGTACCACAATCGGTGAATAAGGACCCGAACTGGTCGACACCCGGAGTTTATACTAGTGCGGGCACCTGCGAAACTGTTCAGTCTCCTTCTGAAGCACCAGTAGCACAGGGAATTGAGCAACCGAGTAATAATCAGACTTATTACAACCTGCCGTATGGCTACCAGACTGGGATCAACCAGGCAAATGAAGTCTTGCCACAATCGACTCCAGTTTCGACCAATTACGGCGCCAATATGAACCAATCAACTTACATGCAATCAGGTCAAGGCAAAGACATGGCTGTGACATTTACTAACAACCAAGGTAAGATTTTATAACGACGAATATTAAATTTTATGTATTACAACTTCCACATATTGTAAATTTCTGGTGAATAAATATATACACAGTTACAATGGTTTTTATTTCTTTCACAGTTGAGTCCTTTCCAGTGACAACACCAAAAGAAAATTTCGCCAGTAATAACATGAAACAAAATGTAGATAACGTAGCACCAAAACCTGTTAATGAAGCACCCGCTACTACTCAGAGAGAACAGGTAGTAGAAAAGCCAGTGCGCAAAGTGGAAGAGAAGTATGAGCCTTCTGTGTTGGATCTGTTATCAGACATAGACTTTTCAGTTGAACAAAAACCTTTAACACCAGACATCAAAGTACCCCAGGTTTCAGAGAAAACAATAGTCAAGGCACCCATCACGTCTCGAGTGGAAACATTCAAGCCCGTACAAAGAGAAGAGATTATAGAAAGGCCGACGAAAAGAGACATATTCACAGATCCCACTCTGTTGAATAAATTCACACAAGAAGTTAAAAACTTGCAGAAGTTGACTGATTCTCTGATGAGCAAGACCTCTAGTGGAATAACGCTTTTAGATGCCAAGTGGAAATCTTTCCAAGACGTTCAGGTAAGTATAGTATTATTCAGATATTTGATATCCGAAAATCTCTTAAGAAGACTTCAGTCACTACATTGCAGGCAGCGAACAGAACAGGGTAGATAGAAACTCAGCTTCGCACTGATTATGGGTTTGTCAGTATTCTTTCCCCTTTTCTATTTAAACAAATCATACGTATATGATCGATTATTAATAGGCCTGTAGCTGAGAGACTGACAGAGAGACATAGAAAGAAAGAAAAATATTGCCAATAGTCAAGTTACACTCTTGTCTTTAAAAGGTAGCAAAACGGAATGCCAAACCAGATCGTATATATCTGGCTATATCCATCAAATAGGGCTGATATTGGTTATATACACCTTGTTACTCTCAAACCTTGTACAAATCCTTTTACTTAGTATATTTGCCTACTACACACGTTTTCTATACTAATTTTTATCACTATCCTAGAGAAAGTTTGTATAAACTGTGCTGTTCGTTTTGATTATTTTTATCAACATTGTAATTTTTCAGATAAAGGAGAATATGAATAGAACAAAAAACATTGCTATGCAGCACACACATGGAAACATAGTGACCGAGGTGGTACCTTACGACGACTCCAGGCTCACATTGAAATCGGACCCAGATGCTTACATAAATGCTTCTTATTATCAGGTATGATTTGTTTTATAATATTATAACAGCTGCAACTTTGAAAATGCAAAATGGCAATGCCACATAGATTTTTTACAAAAAAGGCGATTGATAACACTTGCTGTAATATTGTAGGAAAACATAGCAACACCACCCATCCATACTTGTGGCACACCGCATTGTGGTAAACAAAGTCTTTTACTGTTCTCATTCTCAGAGGATACCCATGTCCAACAGTACAACAATAAAAGGTTATCGATGATGATGGATTATCTAACATGATTCATATAGTGCTTTTCAGATTTACACCTGTACTTTAATAATAGTAATAGTAACCTAATAAGGATCATATGAGTTGACCTTCGAGACAATATATTCATAGGTCATATTTAATTGATTATTTACTGTTCCAGTGGAATGAAATGGGTTGTGAAGACTTATCCACCAGGCTAAAGACGTTTATTCCAATAATTGATTTTTAATCATTACAGCAACTGGCCTCATGGTGCATACCTCTAGTGATAACGAAGACTCCAGAAGATAACGAGATTAATCTCTTCTGGAAAGCGATTTTAGAGAACAAAATAAGTTGCATTGCTTGTTTGTTGAGCGAAATTGAGGTATGTTTTCGTAGTGTTTATATTTTGATAAAACATGACTTTTATGCTGAATACTCTCTGTACAATTTTATAAAAATTAAATATCGTATCAAGTATGGGTAAAGAATATTTTTCAAAATCATTTCATACAAATCGTATTAATTTATATAGTTGTTATATATAAATAGACAATACACTATTCAATTATTTTACCTTTGTAAGTTCATTTTAATTAGAATTTTTTATTTTCCTATAGTTGATTGGTTAAACATGTTTTAGGCATTCAATAAGCCTGTTAAGGCTTAGTTCTAAATTTGATACAATAAGGAATTATATGCAATATTCCAAGGAACCACCAGCACTCAAATGTACCACCATATTTTTAATAATCGTCATCTAAAACTGCTTTATTTGCTCTCAGATAAAGCTATACAATATAGGATACTATTATACATTCTGTGTAGTTATATGTCCATCTGCAGATGCAAGGCAAGTCGTACTGGCCGACCGCCAAGGGCCATTCTCTGAAGTTCCCGGGTGGTTTACGGGTTAGCTTGGAGGAGGTGACATGTACAGTGCATTGGACCGAAAGAAAACTTATCGTCAGTAGCGGGAAGACCGTACTCAACGTGACGCATTATCAGATCAATGTATTCCCTGCTAAGTAAGTCGGCTTCTATTGGTCTATGAGAACATTTTTATTGTTTTTGACTATAAAATTGATAGACAATTTGGTATGGATTGCTTAGTATCGGATTAGATCTTTACGCACATTAGAATATCATCAAATGTAAATTATTTTACTGCTTCGAATTGCTTCCATATTTATAATTACAAGCATTTATATATGAAGCATTTCGAAGCGATCACCACTTAGATTGTGAAGTAGCATAATATGTAGTATGTAATGAACAGCAAATGAAATAAAATGGAACTTTCTAGAATCGTGTGCTCGCCTCTGGTGCTGCTGGCGGACAAGGTGCTGAGCGCGACGTACGGCGGGCGGCTCGGCGAGCAGCTGCGCGGCGCGTGCGTGCAGTGCGCGGCGGGCGGCGGGCGCGGCGCCGTGCTGGCGCTGCTGCTGCTCGCCATGTGCCAGGTGCGCGCCGGCTGCGTCGACCTGTGCGGTGGGTACTCTTAGCAGACACATACGTTTTATATATGTCAGGGTTATTTTGATCAGATATATTGCGTTAGATAGTTGTCTGCTGTGTTTGTTGTCAAAAGTAGCGATTGAATCGATGTTTACAGCATCAGGTACATTTATTAAGTATTATTACGAATAAATAAATCATCATCATCAGCCTACTCCCGTTCACTGCTGGACATAGGCCACTCCAATGGCTACCAGCCACTGCGTATATCGTCACTCCACCCAGCTGGAGGGCGTCCTACGCTATGTTTATCAAGACGCGGTCTCCACTCCAGAACACGTCTACTCCAACGGTTATTGATTCTACGACAGATGTGACCAGAGATAAATAAATTAATGACTGTAAATACATATATAATACATAAATATATTACTGTAGGAGTATAATGTAACATCTGAACACACAGTAAATGATATGATTAATTCTTTAGTGTGAATTATTTCGTTTTAAAATAGGAATTGAATGTGATTCCGTTTTTTAGATATGCTGGATGCGGGATGCGTTAACCTCTACAAACACCGAACGAACGTTTTAGAAGACACGAAGTTCTTGGCAGATGCGTACAGAACCGTGCTTTTTTATGTACAAGGCGTGCTTTGCTCTGGTAAGTATTGTTCGGAGATCTATATAAAACTAGCGGACTATAAAACGTCGTCCTGCCCGAAAAAGCAGTTTACAGTAAATGTGTTAATTTAAATCGAAAATTAGGCTTTTTAATTTTGTGTTTCCATAATTACTTTTTTGAATTCACGTTTGTGTAAAAAAAAATATAATAAATAGAAAGGACCGCTCAAAATTATATAATATTGTCAATTGTTCAGCAAATTTGGTGACACACCGACAGCAACGCCGCCTTCCGGGTCCATTTGTGAATTCTAGCGTTGCAGGGACTCACTCGAAAGTAGACAAAAATGTCACGAAAATGGTTCTGTGAGATACAAATAGCAGCGCCACCTACCGGGTCTAACACGCTTCTGTAACGTATATACGTATAACACATGTAAATAAACGTAAATAAATGAACACGTGTAAAATAAATCATGGTCAGAAATCGAAACACAGCGCCATCTACTTTGTTATCTAAATTATGTAGGTGTGTTACCAACAGATTAACTAACATCGCCATCTGTTGGAAACTTAGAAAAATAATCAATATTATAATGATTTGTTATATAAAATAAACTGCAATATAAAATCGCGGTCAATAGTCGAAATAAAATATAGCCTATATTTAAAGTTGGACAAACTTACATATCTGTGTGAAATTTCATTAAAATCAGTCCAATAGTTTCGGAGATTAGCCCGGAAATAATCGTGATCCGTGATTTTTATATACAAAGATTAAAGTTTACTATAACATAAATTTAACTTATTCTTAAGCCTCAGGAACACGTGGCCGGTTATGCTAATGTGACTTGAAATAAAGTGTGGCTTATATGGAACGTTTGTACTTTTAACATAGCGCCTTCTATTGGATAGTCACTCAATCCAGCCTACTAGTTACCTTATACCGCCATCTGTTAGAATCTTACTAAACTAACAGATAATTAACTCGATTTGCAATAAAAAATAAATATAAATTGAGATATAAACTATCCTATCTTTCAGTTTAGTTGTATCAAACCGTACATAGTGTGCAATATTTGATTAAAATCCCTTCAGTAGTTTAGGAGTCCGTCGCGGACAAACAACGTGACACGTAATCTATATATATAATAAGATTTCAAATAAACATTTGTGTTTCTAAAAAACATTACACGTTACACGAATCTGTGTATATGTGAACATATAGTGCCCACAATAATAAATGAATTATATTCCGCCATATTAGAGGGTTACAAGCAGCATATTGACATCTATACATATAATAAATCTGTAACTGATCGCTGTTTGTACATGGCAAATATATTTAAAAACTCATAATGAGGTGCCTTTATATACTCAAGAGAACCCAAAACAATGTTTTTTCATTTTGTTTGTTTGTCTGTTTGTTTGTATATCCGTATGTTTGTGCACGCTAATCTCAGAAACGGTTTATCCGATTTAAATGCAGTTTTCAGGACTATATTATGATAGGCTTCTATTAACATTTAGTGTTTTCGGTTAACAAATAAAGAAGTTATGTCAATTTTTTTTCAAAACTTACGAAGCCACGCTTACGAAGTCGCGGGCACAGCTCTTCTTTACTATATTTACTCTTGGTGAGCATAGCGTGATGTTCTTAAGTTAGTTTTTTAATAGATTGTTCTCTAATTAACGCGGGTGAAACCGCGGGGCACAGCTAGTTCCTAATAAAATTAATTCAAAGTGTACTTACATAGGTTAGTAGGTTAATAAAATTGGACTAGAAACATACCACATCTCTAAGGTAAAATAATTCTATTACCCAGGTACTACTATGTTCAACGGAGAGGCGGTGTGTGTGCCTAGTGGTGCCGCCGTGCTGCCGCCCGTCACGCCCACGCCCTCCACCCCCTCATCCACTTCAACCAGCCAGAAGAACAAATTCTCTAGGGAATCATTCGAGGAAATGAAACAGTCTCCTGGTCTCAAGAGCGGGGACATGAAGGATCCACTCAACTTCCTGGACCCACTCTGGAGTTTAAAGAAAAAGTGAGGTATTACCCTGGACGAAATCATTCAGGTTTATTTGGGTTTTTCCTGTAACATCACAATCACAACAATAGGTATGTTTATATGTATTGTTATTTAGGAAATTCTCTTGATATTATAATCACTGTTTTGATTGTGTGGGTTTGAAACTATAATTTAACCTCACATAAATGAAATTTATTGCCGTAATGTATATTTTAACACATACATATATTCTCTTAATACTTCATTATTTTCATCAGATTTATTGTTTCACTGTTCAGCATAGATTTCCTAGCATAATGTGAAGAGCTAACCCAAAGTCTACCACACTGCCTAGGAGTGGTTACCGGATTTAACCTAAGGCAGACTTCTCTAAGCGTGGTTAGGTTTTCTCACAGTATTTTCCTTCTTACTGCAATACGACATAATGAGTGTTATTCAATATGCTATTTAATTTGAAATCCGGTCCAACAGTGAATTGTTTATATTATGCATGAAGGCACAGGGAAACATTTCAGTCTTTTCTGCCAACATTATCGACCAGCTTAGGTTTGGACATCCTCTAATCGTTTTCGGTTTGATATTACATATTAGTCTTAAGTCTGGTAAAATCTGCTGTAATTCCATAATAAAAGCTAAATTTCGCTAATATGTTCTAGGTGGTATGTATCAAAATAAATAGAAAAATATTACGTGAATAATTATGTATTCTTTATCTTTTAAAGATGTACTAAATGCTACTCAAACCAGTAATATAATAATGGCTGAGTATGTCCTCTAGGTAATCCGCTGTCATTGACAGCCTGAACAGCTGCCAATCGCTGGAAATTATGTAGAATATAATTCATTTTAATTTTCCAACACATCCCTAATTGAATATCTTTGGGAATATTGTTAGTGTATAAACACAATGAAGTAAATTAAATTTTATGTTGGGATTAAATATGTATAATAATGATTTATGTTCTCATACACAATTAAACATTGATTTTAAATACAATTTTCACATAAATATATGGTACTGCTCATTTTAACATGAAAAAATTTGATTAATGGACTTGGTTAGACTCACTGTAGAGACACTATTATTGCCCACACTCATACCACTCGGCAATAACATTTGCACAGCAGTTTTACACATGAGACTGACATAAACCTGAGCAATCTGTGACTGATCCCATAAAGTGCAGTTCTGTTTGATATAGTTTACCGATATATAGGTTACAGATCAAGCTTGCAGTTACTACTCGTGTGTTACAGGTAACATCCTTTCTGGTTTCTACCAATAATATATTTGTTTCATATATTATATATACGGCATTTAAAATTTCTCGTACCTACACCAATTATTGGTCATCAATATATAATATGTCATCACTTTATTGAGTGGATTTTGTTTCGTTTTAAAAATACTAGTAGATTTTTAATTTTGTATTTATTCATGGTAATTGTAGCTCATGTTTAACTATGTATATTAAAAGGTAATAAAGACTAAAGTTAGCAGTATTAGAATGTTAGATAACAAGTAATTTTATATATTGATTTAGTTATATTAATAATACAAATGGGTGACGTTGTGGTTTATTTATTAGCAATAATGCAACATTTCATATACAGAAATGAAGATGTAGCATTTTCAGATACAAAAAATACAGTCAAATCTTTTGTTACCCCTTTGTAATGTTAAACGTTTAACTTATTTTATATACATTCCTAGTTTTTAAAATGTATCAGTTATTTAATTATAGCTAAAATTTCACAAATGTTCTACACATTAAATATTGTATAAATATTCGGAAATATGTAGCCTCGTAGTAGCAATGAAATATGTTATAATTATTATTAAACGGTTTTTTTACATGATATTGACATGTAACCTCAAATGGTGTACACATGAAAAAAATGTATTGTAAAACCAAATAGAGATTTGATTACACATTGTTAAAAAAGAGTAAAACATGGACTGATTAGTTTGTTTTATTTTTAATTTCGAAGCCTAATACTTCCAACATAAGCAAAGACTAAATGACTGCAAGTATTTGATCTCCTAACACAATTGTATCTGTTTATATTATATGTAGGTAATCATGTAAAAAACCCATAAAGAAATATATACTATATAGACTATAGAAATAAAATCAGTATAAGAAACAAATGGGAATTTTGTGGGCATATGTTTAAGGAATTTCTAATGATTACTTAGAAATGGGCTAAGAATTTCGGTAGTCAATATGCCATATACTCATTTGGACTTATAAATATGACTCAGCTTCATAAGAATGATCAAGAGTCTACCTTATAATAGCCATCATGGCCGATAGAGGTTATACCGATATATTAGGTAGGTTGGTACAAAAGGGTATAAAAAACAATAAAACTTAGGCTGACGGGAGCGACTTTGCGAGTTAGTGGCCAGGTTTGACGCGTGTCAACAAGTGTACAACGTGAAATCGCTTAAGTTACCTTTTAGAATAAATATCATAATTCGTATGTCAAAAAACATTTGAATTGCAAGTAGACACGTAACTTCCCGCGTACGCACTCTTTTATTTTATTGAAGGTCGAAATACAACGCACGTATAAGCTCGTATGCCAAAAAGAGCTAGAAGCACCCCAAAAATACGCTGGTGTGAAAGAGCCCTTAACTTTGCTAAAATACTGACAAAAGAGCGAGAGACGCAGAAGCGATGTGAGTGGGCTCTCTTTACGCTTGAACTCGCTACCGCCCTCACTTGGCGAGCATGAAGTGCTGGTATTAGTGATTTCTGTTAAATTAATCATCAAAAGTTTATACAGTCGACATTCTAATAAAATGATTGTCTAATGATTTTTATTTTAAATAGGATTATCATTATTATTAGCCTGTTTTAATCCACTGCTAGACCTAGGTCGCTCCTTAGGGGTTTATGACCAAAATCCTCACGCTTGGCATGTGGGCTAAAGGTAGCAGAGTACGACTTCATGCACTGCCGACATTGCTGCCCTTACGCAGCTAGGGCATTTATTTAGCCTTGATACTGTATCGTTGCAAAAAGTCCCTTAGAAATTTGATATTCTTTTAAGTTTTCTTCTTAATTACGCTAACATAATTAATATAGATTAAAGAAAGTAGCTTTAGAACGGTAATAATACAAATTTATGACAACTGCGCTGGGCGGCCGAACAGCTGACAAACTACGCAATGCACACTTTTCTAAATCATTTATCATAAAGATAATTTTGCTTCTAGACATATGAAATACACAAACTACTCTTACAAATATTTGTCATGTGAATTAATCGAATCAACAAACTCCAGTTCAGCAGTCGAGGATACAAACTGCGACCGAAAGCAGGTCAAAGTATCTAAGAAGTTCCTGAAAAGGTTATTTAAAGGAACGATAACGGGCTGATGATGATGATGATGCCAAATAGTGGAAAGTTACATGCCGTTCATATATTTTGGCGGCTCGTACCTGGTGCTGTACCAACGTGCTGAAGACATTTAGCTAGTCACAGCTTTAGCTACTGATTGGTGGAACATAAATAAAAATTACAATCTAAGATTGCAGTAACAGCAACGGGGATCATAGGTGTTGGAACAAGAGTGATTTACTTAAGCTGTTAGTTAAAATTCAGTGCAGTGTTAACCGTGAGAAAGATTCGATGAGAGTTTCAAAGGTCATTGTCCATACTGCACGCGATGTGCGACGAGCGATGTGAGATGTTCAAGAAATATATTTTTCTATAATAAACATTGTAAATAAATATTTTACTAGTATTAATAATGTAATGTAACATAATATTCCTCTGTAAAATGTTTCAGAGAAAATACCTTATAAAAAGTTCAGTTTTTGCCATTATTCTTTCACTTGACCGTACATGTATCACATGTATACATGTATCGTACATGCACCGTAATACATACATTGAGGTCCATAAACCTGATATGATGAATATTTTCACGTGCAAAGACGAATCTTTCTGTATTTTGCGATAAAATAACAGCTTTTTATTTATATTGTTATAGATAGAAGTGTGTTTAAACGAAAGTAGTTACATACACATGTACACAATCTATATATTGTGACGCCCATTCTCTGAAAATCTTTGCAGAGATAAAGAATTTTCACTGTCCGTGGTCCTGATAAACTTCTTTGGTCTTTACTCCCTTTTACTTTTACGTTCACGTTCCGTTATGATGATTAGTCTATTGGCATACATTGCCAGAAGATTTAAGTTAGAAATTATAATATAATAAATTTAATTAAATGTTATAAATATTAATTTGCATTGAATTAAAAAACTAAAGTATAACATTTCATTTGAAATGAGAGTTAGGTATCAGACCAAGTAACACATTACAGAGATAGTTAAGGTGCTCTTCAGGAGGCCCAAAACAACTTATCTTTTAGATCGCGAAGCATACACCCTAAATAGCTTTATTTGGTTCACTTATTCGGTAACTTTCTTGTTAAGATATTATTTACAAATATGAATTAATATTAGAATTGAATAACATATATTAATAAATAATTAGAGGTTAGTTTCAATTTGATCGTCGGCTATTGTTCAGTACACAGTTTTTTTTTTTTATAAACTACGAGTATTTTATTTTTAATTGGTTAAATTTATAACTTCTAATTAGTTTAGCCGTGTGTAGTGGTTAAAATATAAATAAACAATTGGAGGCAGTCGTGGAACTGCCAAAAGATGTGAAAACTGAAAACTGTATTTTGAGCATTATATTATGATAGCCAGAACTCCGACTAAAGCTGACAACTGTTCTAGCCAAAAAGTGCTCAACGCGATTAAAGAATTTTTCATTTCAAAAAAACAGAAAAGAAATCTAACGTCCATCTTTTTTGAAGTCGATTGAAAAATAGTCTGTTTACAAAACATATTTACATAAAGCAGATAATATTATTTTCGCATCAAGTATGCGCAACAATAGCTACCTCGCCCGCTACAAAGCTTTTGATCCATCCGAGACCATTGCGTCCCACATCGCATACATTGCTCCGCAGACGCACGCGCCTCAGTCAAGCGTCCATACAGAGAGCGCCATGTATAACGTGTTTTGTTTAATTTACACAGTATACATATAGCTCATGGAAGAAGGTATTCGGTGACGATGACGCGAGTTCCATGATTTTTGTTCACCCAAAAAGTACTCAACGTGTCTAAAGAAGTTTCCACTTAAAAAACTTATAAAAGATAAAATCTATTTCGATAAATTATCGTTAGTTTATTTTAATATAATTAAGTAGTTATTTCTGAAAGGGATAGCACTATGTTTTTTTTTATTGTGTTATCTAAATATAACATAATATACCCTATTTTACTATTAAATGTTTCGTGAGTATTTATACGTGGTCTGTACAAGGTGTGTACAC
>DWJK01002209.1:0-15060 GCA_018248815.1 Croniades pieria auraria
GCCAGTTATCAATAGCAGCACGCACTCTTTCTATGGGAAAATTCTTCACTGCCAATCGTATGGATTGTTTTAGGGACCCCAAATTATCATGGCATTTAGAGCAATCCTTACTCTCTAAAACTAACCATAAATCATAATCTAGTGGATTAAGATCAGGACTAGATGACGGCCAGTCTTCAGCTCTGACAGAGTCCGGAACATTAGTTTCTAATCAAGACTGAGTGGATATAATGGCGCGAAAATAAGAAAACACAATGAACAATCGTATACAAATGACAGATTCCAAATTCAAAAGCAACATTTTGTTTATTTTTAATTATAACAGTATTTACGGCCAGACGTAGTATATTATTAAAGTTCAGATAAGCTTTATCATATCATAAAGCTAAGTTTTCTAGGGGTAGGCAATGAGCACCGAGTATCAAATATGCCTCTCCTTACAGACATGACGTGCTTTTTCAAAATTAATCGCTCCCTAAATATACATATATTTAGTATGCCGGTTGCAAATACTTGTGACTGCTCAATCGGCCAGTATCTGTCATGTTTATACATTATAAGGAGCTGTTACGAAAGGAACATTACTAAGAAAGGTGAACGTGCGGCAGGCGGCTCCTCGGAGTCGGAGAACCAGTGAAACATAATGAAGCTCGAGTGAATTGCATTGTCCACAGCGGCATGGGGCGAGGCGCGCAAGGTGTCGGGACTGCTGCTGCCGCTGCTGGCGCACCTGCCGCCGGAACTCCTCACCAGGGACTTCTACGTAGCCTTCTTCGACGCCATGTTCACAGGGTCAGTATGCGTGCAGTATACGAAGAAGCTTGAGCGACAGACGACTCCAACTGTCTAAACAATTATATCTTCCTTAACGTGCTCATTCCCATTTATTGTTAATTTTTGCGTAATAAAGAGAAAACAAAAAAAAATTTGTTTTAATGAACAGAGTAACACGATCAGGCAGCAGTCACAAATGCCCACTGTTGCCCATAAACATGTGCAATTGACTGTGATTAGAGAACATTACCCACTAGACCAACAATCTAGTCAATGTATGTTTAATTACAGATTATACCAAAAGATGCTCTTGAGTATCAAGAGTGAGCGGGAACATTGGAACTCCATGATCGCGGAGTGCCTCCGGTACGTGTCCACCCACCATCAGGCCGACGACTACGTGGTGAGCCTCGCGAGCTGGACGCACCGCACGTGGCTCGATAAAGTTCTTACCGTGCCCGAGTCGCACGCCAAAGCTCACCTCATCAAGTCGACCGCCACCCACATGGCGATGCTAGTCAAATTCTGGCTCGAGCAGGCCAAGGACGGCAACCTGGTGTTCGATCAGATGGTACGTAACTTCTGGCTAAACGTCGGATCCACGATGCTGACTCAAGTGGAAAAGCTCGCCACGGGCCGCGACGAGATCGTCAATCTCATCGAGGCTCACACTCTCTTCGTCATGACTCTCAAAACCACCTTCGTCCACGGCGCAAAAAAGAAACATAGCATTAAATTTGAAGATGAACAGAAGAAAACGGAGACATTAGCTGCGGATACGCTGGAGTGCGACGAGGCTACAAACAAAAGGTTCCGTCACAACCTCGTGGACGCCGCGGAGATGCTCATCGGACACTACTTCGAATTCGCGAGCCGACAAAAGCTCGTCGCCGTCGTCATTCCGAATCTGATGGTTCTGTTCAAGGAGTTCCACAGCAAGGACATGTTTAGAATGCTATCGCAGAAGTTTGAAGCGGAACCCATATTCAACCTATACGAGCGAGTCCTGCTCGGTTGGTTGGAGGACGAGGAGTTCCGCTGCAGAGCCATCGTGGAGGTGGTGTTTACTGTAGTACAGTACATCAACGAGGAGGAACAGAATGCCGTGTTCGATTCCTTCAAAAAGGTAAAGCCTCGGTCAAAATTATTTTATATTCATTGTAGATTTTAACTGCAAACCTATAGTTGCTTTTTTACTTAACTTGGCTTCTGTCATTTCGCATAAACAGTATTAAAAGATACTGAAAAGTTTCCATTGCGGCCTTGTCGAACGACCAAACGAACTCAATAGATACCCAGCTAAAACGATAACGTAAAGATAACTTCTTTCAACAAGATCAAACAGAAATACTATTAAATACTAAATACCTTCATTGCGAAATTAGGATGCATTCCAAATAGTAACTGACGGTATATACATGATTTAAGAAAAGTTATTATTGTACTGACTGCCTCGTTGCTCGAGTGGTTGCAAGAGCGACTACCGATTGGGAGGTCCTGAATTCAAATCCCGGATCGGGTACTATTGCATTTTTTCTAATTTAGAATTTCTAGTAGTGGCTCAAAGTCTGGATCTGCGCCCAGCGTATGGCAATAGACTCACTACCTATTCCATGGGATGTAAAGCGTAACTGGTGAAACGTGGGAGTGTTCTACACTTCTCTGCCTACCTCTTCGGGGATTCCAGGCGTGAAGTTTTTTTTTTATTTTTTGTTAATGTACTTGAATCATAATAATTTCGTTAATTACATACACATACCCTTGAACAATTACTTTATTGGACTTCGGTTTCAATTATGGTATACGCCTCTCATTATGTTTAGTAAGTTAAATGCGTTTTTAAGATAAAAATCACTCACTGTAAAAATAATGGAAAACATAATATGTAAAACCTGCATCCCTAAGAGTTCAGCATAATATTATCTTTTTCTGTCTCGTATCCTCATTATTTTTGGTCTTGCTATAACAGTGATTCCTAGCGGTGCGTGCCAGTTCATATCATTACGCTCGGATTTCCGCGTCTCTCAGGGCATTTGTTACAGAAAAGACCTGTGAGGGTAGTTACTTTGTTGCACCAGTGGCTTTTATTTCATTAACCGATAATCTCTTAATTCGTGTAAGGTATTTGTAGTACAATAAAATATGGGTTGTAGCTATCGCCTGAAGTAGTGGAATGGTGCCTGTCGCTGGGGCTGTCTCAGCCGCACAGGAGCATCGCATGCGTCAAGAAGTGGCTGCAGTCTGACATCGTGAGCGGCACCTTGGTGACGCTGTGCCACCGTGAGGGCGACGACGACGCTATGAGTCTGCTGCTGCTGGCGCTCACTCCAGACGACGCGGGCCGTGAGTACATCTCGTTGACCGTCAGGTCCATACTGGACCTGAAATTTATGGACCCGTCTCCACGTCGGCATCTGTGTTTCGACTCTGGGTCTCACGAAGTGGGATCGGACTTCGCCGACTTTCTCTCAAATACAGAGGAGGCTGCGTGATTTTATGGATAGCCCGCGGACAAACGACCCAACGACGTCGATAAATACGAGAAATAAGAGTTCGAGACGGTCGGCAGAGGTGGCGGTGAGCGGGTCGGCGGTGGACGGGCTAGTGGCGGCGAGCAGCGAGATGTTGGACTCGTTGATCGCCCACGACGCGCAGGTGACGCTGCCCGAGGAGGCGGCGGCGCGGCGCGCGGCGCCCGCGCCTTTCGCGCAGCTGGAGGCGCGCGCGGCGCTGGCGGCGCGCCTGGCCGCCGCGCTGCCGCCGCGCCTCGTACCGCGCGCCACGCCGCTGCTGCTCGGCCTCTTCCGCCTCACGCTGCGCTTCCCCGTAAGTGCGCCCCGCAGCTGCCTGAGTTTTGTGTCACCGTCCCGTTGAATGCGGATGTATTTACGTATGTGGGTTACCAGGAGCGCTGATCGTTGGGTGACCTATTGGATGTCCCCGCTTCTATTAAATCGGAGAGGTATCCGCATGTCTTTAAAGTATTATATCGTGTGATATCAAATTGTGAAACACTCGATCGGTAACGACGTCAGGAACGCGTACCGGATCGCGTAGGTGTTCAGGTGTCACAGAACTAACCACGTCGCGTTTTAGATTCAAAATAACATAACTGTAATAATGTTTGTGGTACCTTAGACGACAGGACCCCCGCAGAACACAAGTAACAAATGTCACATTTTCACTATGGTTGCATGAAATAATGATATTGATGTGAAATGCGGAACTCTAATCAACACTTTAAATCAAAAATAAATATTAATTAATTAAAGTTTTTCTATTAGGCTTTTTGCAACGCACATTTCATATTGTAACTAATTACCACATTACTCATAAACAAACGATTTTTCTTTCCAATAACAACCTGGGATAGGTATCGACGAGACCGGTAAGTACGGCCGGACCACAAGGATTCTGAATTCGCATGACATGTACCGCACTGCAAATGGTAACCGACCTGGTTTAAGTCCTTGAGTTCTTTGAACACGCTTTGGAATGCAATAGAACATTTTTTTTTTCTTTCTTTAAAACAATTTTAACAAAGTTAACCGACTTCTAAGAAATTAATTTGTCATTAAATTTTATTAGTTACTTTGCACAGTCAATATGTTTAGTTATTTAATTGTGACCGCATATGTAGAATTCGGTCACTTAACGTATCAATACGGAACGTAGCTCTATAGACGCTGGTAAGCAAATCTTAACGCATGCCAGAAGCTTGTAACGCGCCTTTATTGTCTTCATCCTATGCAGTTTTATGTTATGTTGTAAGAAACATTATTCTCTTTTTCGCACTTATTTTTCTGTTTGATGTTTTTTTCCCTTTAGTAACGTATTTTATAGAATTACATTTGAAGTAATAAGGAACATAATGGTATTCAACTAATGTTGAAATGTAAGGCAAATATGAAACTCAAATTATTGTGGAAAAAGGTCATACTGCCACCTTGGCCGGGTGCGGGTTAATCACGAGGCTGGTGTATATAATGTATGACGTTGACCGATACGTGACCGTGAGAGGGTAGAAATAAGCGAGATGTGTGTGCGCGGCGGCAGCGGCGCTCGCCGCGGCTGGCGGAGGGCGCGTGGCGCGGCGCGCTGGCGGCGTGGCGCGGCGCGGCGGCGACGCTGCCGGCGCCCGAGCGCGCGCGCTTCCTCGCCCGCGCGCTGCGCTACTTACATTGGCATCTTTTCCAAGAGTTAGTGCACTTATCATTCTTTACTCGAACTGTCATCGTCAGCTTGTCTTATTAAATTGTTGAGCAAACACCTCCCGTATTCACCATTTAGTCGTGTCGTTGAGCGGTGTTGGAACTCTATGGTTTCGCTTGACCGTCCTCTTTTTCAACTATCGCTTTAGTCGACGCGTTAAAATATAATTAGTACTTGTCGATTATCGTTCTTGAAATTTTCTCCAACAAAAGTATTAGAAATAATATATTAGAGACTGATCATAAATATCATGTTAAGCGACAACTTCTAGGCGATAGATAAAGTTAATATGTATTTTTAACATTATTTGCTTGCATTTATATTTTATGAAACTTATATGATTGCTTGTGAACTGTTTCAGTCTCGACAATCTAAACATCCAACGGATCGATCATATGGTATCCTTGTGCCCCTACTTCGTATTCCCGTGGGAGGGGCTCCCTCCGCCCAGTGACGCGAGCGAACTAGTAGCACATTCCAAACTAGTGCTTGACGTCGAAGTAAAAAACAAACCCGTTCAAGTACCTTTAGAAGTTTTCTCGCTGCAACTGGATGTCATCTGGGGGAACATCAACTGCCCTTCCAAAGACGACAACCATCTGATCGCAGAGGTCGTGAAGAATAAAGCTGTACTCACAAAAGAAACTTTCATGATACATGTGTATATCGTTCTGTTTCGCGCACTGTACGTGAAGACTATATTATTACGCAAATCCGACGCCGATGATAATGCAACTGTTGACGACGCGACGTGGTGCAATTCTCTCCTGAAAGTGAAATACTTCCAGCAGCAATTTTGCCAAATTCTCTACGATTGTGTCGTACTAAATGTCCTCTACGACCACTACGCTTTTGTAAGTATATGATATTTAAATTACAACAGTTTCGGAAATATAATTTAACTATTATTTCATTTCTTTTGTAACTTTACATTAAAGTTTTTAATGTAATTTATTTTAGTGGCCCCATTACGATATTATAAAAGAAGTGAAGGAGCGTATGGATAATATAGTTCAAGATATAGTAAGACAAATGGAAACAGATGTAAGCATACCGCTAATAGCGTCACTGCAAGACCAAGCCGAGACTCACGGTTACTATTGGGTATACGCTAATAAGTACTACAAAGATATTACGTTGAAAGTGCAACGTATGAAAGAAGAAACCGAGCAAAATGTAGTATCCGAAAGAACTCAGAGTAACACTGATGCAGATTCTGATGTATTATACGGAGACACAGAAGAAACGCAAATCTCAAGTGTAGAACTCAATGCCGACGAGCTCAAAGATGCAACTCCAAGTACAAACATAAAGGCAGATCAAGATCAAAGTTCCGAAACAAATGCAGGAGATTCAGACTTTGAAATTATCAATAAGGCAGATATAGAAGAGGCGCTCTCTATTATCGGCTGTCCAGACAATGCGGGCTCTACTGTTGAGGCAGCCGTTTCGTCGCTAATTGATAAATTAAAAACAGAGTACAGTAGCAACAAGCAAAAAAAAGTTAGCTACTTGTGTAAGGCGGCTAAACCAAAAGCAACAGTCGTTTCCAAGTCTGAAGATGTTGCATTATACGTTGATGTATTAGCGGACATGACTCTTAAGAATGGATACTTCCACGAATTACAGGTTGTTTTCTTTATACTAGTGTATTATAATTAACCGTTATTTGACTTATAGATCATCATTCGATCGTTGTGGAATCACTTGTCGATTCTACACAAATTAGTAGTAGAAATGATTCTTTGCCTGACAGATAATCAAATCTCAACTCATTTCAATATGAGCAAACCATTTAGCTAAAATACACTGATTCATGTTATATAAACTATTTCAGATGAAGGCTGCAGTAATAACGAAACAGAAACTGGAAGCAAAGAAGAAACTAAAATTAAAACAGGAGGCTAAGTTAACTGAACCAGATGCAAATGATGACTTGAAAGTACCAGAGGAAACACAACTCGATGAAACATTAGATGAAGAACTAAACTTGGAATACGACGAAGAAGTGTTGTACACGGCTAAGGACTTGGCCATGATCCGCTGTTACTATTGTCTCTACGCTACTGTTGCGCCCAACGTCGACGAGTTCATCAATGATGTCGCGAAAGCCGGTACCAACTGCAACTTGGATGCTGTCATTAACGGATACTACAGATTCAACGAGACTATGCTCTACGAGAGGTATGTAATTTAAGCAATGTTATACATTATGTGTTATTAATGTAACAAGACGCTGTGGGTCCATCTTTACGACCCACAGCGTCCTGTTACACATCCTGTTATGCATGTATCAAAATGTTGGACAATAACAAAATCAAAATGTGTATAAACGTTGCACAGGAACTTAAAGGAAGCGAGTTGGCTGGAATTGACAACCAACGCAGCGGTGCTGGACTTGCTGGAGGCGGCCGTGGCGGCGCGCGGCTGGTACGCCACCGCCGCGCACTGGGACTTCGCCAATATCACGCTGTGCTCCGTGCTCAGCTCGTTGGCCCTCAGCGCGCCCATGTGGCACTCCGTGCAGGTAGCAGCGGCTGGATTTTCGCGAGCATTGACACGTGTCACTTTTTAATTAAAACCAAATAATATCGGACATAGGAATTTACTACACTGCTCTACAACCTCTTCGAGGAGATCCAGACATGATATGATATTAGGTTTTTATATCGATACATGTCAAGTTTTCGCGTCACGTTCTCATTACGCAGAATTACTATTAAGTCATTATAAAATACTCACTTTATCTATCCTCTAAGTAATTTAGTTAATTAAGGCTGTATTAAATATATCATGCATTAGACAATCTAATGCCAACTTTTGGCAACAATATACGTTTCTTGTTCTGTGCATTAAACGGAATTGCCAGTCAAGACTCTAACAAAAAAATATGAGAGTAGAGCGGCGTCGAGCTCAGGTAACGAAACGAGCGGCGCAGATGGCGCTGGTGGCGCGGCCGGCGCTGGCGCTGTTCTGCCGCGTGCGCCGGTTCGTGCGCGGCGTGCGCGCGCAGTGCACGCGCCGCCAGCCCTCCGCGCACGTGGCGGCGCTGCCGCGCGAGTGGGCCGACATCTTCGCGCCCGACGTCACCGCCAACATCTGCCTGCTCATATGTCATGTGCTCGGTCGGTATGCCTGCCTTCCGCCCTTCACTCGTGTATATCTCACTCACCCTATTGTGATCCTCCTACGACTAACGCTGCCTAAACTTTACTATGCAATCTACTTTTTGTGGTTGCAACGATTTTGAACGTAAAGGTTACATTCCATCGCAGCTAAAGTATCTGACTACATGTTTACCATTAGAAAAAATGTAGCCATTGGTGTGTAACAAAAACTCTCTAGCTAACCGTCAACAACAGCGTATCGTAACGAAAGCTGTACTAGAAAGATAAAACTTTCCCTGGCAATCAGTTTTAAGCTTTTGACATTAACTTTACATATTTCCTTTATACTGTCGACCGATCACAAGAGCCCAATTTATTGTCTTGTATTGTTTAGATTGCAGCTCAAACGAGGTGACTGCGATCCAAGTAGCCGTGATCCGAAGTCTGATCGACGCGACCAAGTACCTGGAAGCGAGCGCCGTGCCAGCCGTGTTGCGCTCCGGTCGCCTTACGCTGCAGCGCGTCGTCAAGTCGGCCACCAACGCGCTTGCCGAGATCACTCATCACGCCTACAAATACCTCGCGTACTACACTCTCAAAATGATCGCTCCTTGTCTTGTGGAGGCAGATGGTAAGATGCCGACATTAATCAAGCCAAATTATAACTTCGGGTCGCTTTCGGGGTAGGTAGAAAGCACCGATTGCCGAATATCTCTGTCTTTATAGACCTGTCCAACTTTTTCTACATTCATCACTTTCTCCATTCATGCGCGCCGGTTTCAGATAGTTTCTTGGGCTTGGTCTCCCCCGTATCTTCATCCATCAACATTCGCATTATATACTTCTTCATACTTCCTACAGATCCGAATCATTGGTGCATGCCCGTATTTCCACTGTTTCACATAAAGTATCTTTCCAACATCTATATTACGAACGCGGTCGGCAAGTGACAAGCTGCATCATCATTATCAGCCTTTCTCAGTCCACTGCTGGACATAGGCCTCCCCAAAGCCGCATATGCGGCGTAATAACCTTATCTAGATTGCGTCTCATACAGACTCACCTCTTGCTTCCTGAAGTGGTTTGGCACGGTGTTGTGCGTGGTCAACCGAGCTCGCTAGTTCAGAGGTTGTCAGTTCAATAGCTTACACAAAGGTTCACGCTATTCCCATCACTCACTCTTCTCTCTATGTCAACTGTGTACCTATCATTGGCCACTACCCTGGAACAATCCAAAAAGAAATGAAGTGGAATGGGGCATCCTCAATCCACCAGTACTTCATTTTAACACTAGACATGCACATTATACAGTCGCTAGACTCTTAAGGGGTTTTAAGCTCTTGTTTGGATGCCACGTAGCCAAGGTATCGAAGCGTGCTTAGTCGGACCGTGTACATCGAACAATCGTTACTTTTCAGTGGAGGCGATGTCCACGCGCTCACTCGCGAAGAAAGAGAACGAGGAATTGGCTCCCCTCCGGCTGAGTCTGCAGATGTACGACGATTCCTTCGACCAGCTGCAGGAGCTAGTGGATGCAGTGCTCTCTGACTACGTGTAAGTTTTGTAAATATCTAGTCTACTCGGCGATTAGTAGCATACAAATAATTGGAAGTGCCCCTATTTGGAAGTCTTCATTTTTATAAATTAATTGTAATTCTGAACAAAATAAATATAACATCTCTCTCGTTCATCTTCTCATTGTTAGAGGACGCCAGTGTACAACAGGGAAATAATAAAAAGCTTATGATATTCTTGAATTTAATTTTTATTTTAATTATGAATCGTATGGAGTTGTTGAAAGGTATGTACATTTCAGGGTGTGTTCTGATGTGTGCGAGGTGGTCCCGCTGACGGACGGCCACGCCGTGGTGCTAGGCTACCTGCTGCTGGTCCTCATCATGCACCAGCATGCCAATCTAGCCACCGGAGACTTGGCATTGCAGTACGTCACCGTATTCAAGTGAGTTCAATAGTTTATTTTATTTCCTGGAATCGCTTATCTGGTTCAAATGATGACACTTATACTTTTTCAGATAGAAGGAATGCATGCACGCTTTGTCTTTAGAGGAATGGAAGGATCGACATATTTGTTGATTGTCAAATATTAAGGTTGCGATCAGAAATTTATTTTTTGACTAAACTTAGAAAGATAAAAATAATCATAGAAAAACCTGAGCGACAGTTAATAACGGAAGTTAGCCAATATTAAATTAAGTTTTTACCTACTGAGAAATAAAAGAAATATATGACAAAAGTATAGCACAAATTAAAAAGAAAAACAAAACTAATCTAATTACATTCACTTTTAAATTTAATTTGATTTCGGAACGACGACACAAACACAAATGTTGAAACAAAATGATAGTTTTTACTAGCTTCCTAGCATTTTATTCATATTCACTTACCTTTTAAACCTTATCTGGACCTCCACAAATAATTCAGAACGAAAATTAGCCAAATCGGTCTAGCTGTTGTCGAGTACGAGTTGTTAGCGAGACTAACGAACAGCAATTCATTTATACATATATAGATTTAATTTAGTTTAATGAATAAATTAAAAAAAATGGTTCCGCTCGACTTCCAATGAAATAACAGGTATAATATACAGGTGCAAAGTTCCAAGTAGGTACCGTTGAATTATAATGTAGTGGAACTGGGATCGACCGTCAAACTGTCCCGGGCCCCTGTCCGAGTGGATTAGCGGTCGGATCAGACGGAGAACGGGTATCACACACGCTGCCTCGACAAGGCAGTAGCACCGTAGGATGTGCGTCGGGGGGTTTTCCGGGTGTAGCGAAGGAGCCGAACGGAGACGAGCACGTCGGCGTGCTTCAGTTGCGGAGCGGGAACCGTAACGATGTTCTGTTGAGAGTGAGCCGTGTGCGCAGCGAGCGGCCGTACGCCACGGGCGCGCTGGCGGCGGCGCTGCGCCTGCTGCCGCGCGCCGTGGCCGCCTACATGGGCTCCACGCAGCCCGCCTTCCCGCGCGCCTACCTGCCCTGCTTCGCGCCCGCGCACCGCCTCGACCTCGCCGGTCAGTACCCGCGCGCGCCTCCTATACTTTAAAGGATTAGACATTACTTGCTTGCATTGAATAGGTAATACGCAGTCGGTTATATGGTTCCTTAATTGACTATTTCGCCACGAGTTCTATGACACGGCTCGGATGAGACTATGCGATGTGAAGAGTGAGAGGAAGGCACGAGCTGAACTGATTCACATAAGGTCTATAGTGGCAGGATAAATCTTGTTATATCGGTGTCATATCTTCGAAGTGATTTGATAGTTAGATACTAATACAATTTGTAGTTGAGATTTTAAAATATTCTTAAATATATGGTTATATATATTTCATACATTATTTCTGTATATTTATTATATAAAAGAAGCTTGTTTTTAAAATATTCCTCGGTTATTAAGAAATATCAAATAGAAACGAACGAAAGTACCTAACACTTATGCCTGATTTTCTATTATTGAACTAATAAATTAGATTGTAAATTATAATTTCGGTGTCACGAGATAAAACATGATCGCCTCTAAATATTTCATCTCGTGTGTGAATGACGTACGTAGGAGGCAAAACTACCGATTTCGGCGGGCCATCTCACCCGCGACCCCGCGCCACGGTTATTTAAGGCACGGGATAGCGCCTGTGGTTAAATTCTTATCAAAGTAGCGTGTAAATTATTAAATCGTTTAACTTGGAAGTTTACTATAATGTTAAAATATTCTTTCACGTCGAACATATACAATATCTAAGAGATACATTTCGATTTTAATTTCAAAGTACTAACGAGCTTCGCGTTACATTTTAAATTCGAGGACAACGTATTAAATAATTCGATGTACACGACGGCTCAAGTCAGATCGGACATGTCGACAGAGGCGTGCTCGAGCGCGGGCGTGGCGCGCCTGGCGTGCGGCTGCGTGCGCGCGGCGCTGGGCGGCGCGGGCAGCGCGGCGGCGCGCGGCTGGTGGAGCGGGCGCCGCGCGCGCGCCTCGCGCGGCCTGCAGCGCCTCGCCGCCGCCGCCGTGTCGCCCGCGCTGCTGCGCGCGCAGCTCGCCGACCTAGCCGCGCACGCTGCCGACTTCGGGCCCGCCACCACGGTGCGCCTCTTCGCTCGCGTCCTTCCGTGTCGCTCCCGCCTAAAACACTCGCCATATTTATCCTATCTATTTATTTTTAATTGAAACGGGCCGGGACTAATGTATTTCCCCCGTTCTGTCACCCGTATTTACCTGGATTGAGGCAGTAATTCTGTGCTCCTAATTTCTTAATCGATGAACACTAAATATTTGACGGTACTATTATCATTTGCTTCTATCTGAATTAACTAGCCTGAACGATCTCGTTCAAGATTTTTGTAATCCACTAGTGAAAATGGACACTTACTTGTAAAATCACTGCATGATTTTTTGCCACCGTTTTATGTAACAGAATCCCAGTTGTTAATTCTGCCTTATTCAATTTCATATTAATGGACTTCCTTCTGTCATTTTAAATAAATTTATTTATTATCTACTTCATATTCCTGTTAATTTCTACGAAACACCCCGATGAGCATCGGAGCGCGCGTATAAATAAGCAACCCCGGGCAGGTGACGGTGAGCCTGCAGGACCGCTGGGCCGCGTGCGCGCTGGACGTGGAGGAGCGCGCGCTGGAGCTGCGCGTGCAGTTCTACGACACGCACCCGCTGCACGCGCCGCGCGTGCTGTCGCCCGCGCCCGGCCCCGACCCGCGCTTCCTGGCGCTCTACCTCGGCTACAGGGTGAGTGCACCGCCCCGCCTCGCTCCGTCCCTCCCCACCCGCCCTCCCTCAGCTCGCCGCGCTCACCGGCCGTGTGTCACAGAACGGGCGACTGGTGGAGGCGGTGCGCATGTGGCAGTCGGCGGTGGGCAAGGCGCTGAGCGGCGCGGCGGCGTGCTACGTGTGCTACTGCCGCATGCACGCGGACGACGGCAGCGCGCCCGCCGTGCCCTGCAACCAGTGCCGCAACAAGTTCCACGTGCAGTGCCTCGTGAGTACGCGGACGCCCCCGCGCCGGTTCGCGCAGCGATTGCTTTTCGCTGCTGACAATATAAACTCGGCGAAAGCTGGTTACATACTTTCGACAATTGTTAATGCGTGTGGCTTCAGAAATGAAAAAATATTTTTAATTTTATAAGTAACAAGTTCATTGTTCATTATAGGGCACAATATTTCTTAGTACGAAAGCATGTAGTACAATTCAGACCCGTTGCACTTCGACAGTGTTGTTGATACGAGATATATGTATGTAATATTTCCAGCGCCGCTGGTTCACGTCCAGCAACCGCTCCAACTGCCCCGTGTGCCGGACTAACTTTTAGGCGACCGGAGAGCGTTGCCGCTGGCCGACTGCTGCTCCATACGATCACATAACCCGACACACAACACATCCATTCAATCATGTTCGAGACGATAAAGTCGAAATTGTTAAATATCCATATCCAATGAATTCTCCTTTACGACGATAAAAAAGCAGAATATAAAACTGAAATTATCAATTTAAATCTTATTCATAAAGAGATTAAAATGAAGGTGGAAAGGAATAGAGGATAGGGAACGTTACCATTTAAATAATTCCTCGTTGAATCGATAATAATAATCTATCACATATCAGAAAATATTTACCATTCTAACAAAAATGTATGGTTTTTATAAACTTGCAATAAACGTGTGATAATTTCTGATAATGTCTGCCTATTCCTTAAAGGATGTTTCGTGATGGTATTATAATAATCGTATTTCCAGAATGTGGAAGATATGTGTCGCTCGTAAGTGAATCATAAACTACATATCAACGACTTCACTTCATATTTGTGGAAAACTTTAAATAACACGAGCATGTACAGAAAATTCCTGTCTAGAAGTAGGTAACTCGATAGAGGCATTAATTATTTGCTACATCAGATATAAAGTTGATTTTGAAAGTTCCTTTGGGTCGATACACTTCGCCTCGGAGCTGACTATAAAATGTATACGTGGGTGCTGAAAATAGGCAGAGAGGTAGAGAACATGGGCAGGGAGAAACAGGAGGCTACCTCGCAGGATACAGTCCCGCACGCTGCCGTCGCGCGATTCGAGGACTGCAATATACTGATCTGAATATACTAATTAAACTATTATATACATGCAGTTACCAGATAATTGTTACTCATTTTCACGAAGTACCATCAATCCCAATTGTCCCCCTACCTGTCTCTCTCTGAGTCAACTGAGTCAAGGATTAAAATCAATTTGACCGTGTAATCAGAACCTAGGGAATAACGTATGTAGAATAAATCTAACAGTAACAAAACTAAAAATACGCTAATTATTAAAGTTCACATAAAAAAGATATCTAAATATTCTTTTGTGTTCAACTATTCAAGTTCCCGAAACCGGCGTGCGGTATGAAGGAAGTGATGAATGTGGAAGAAGCTGGCCAGTTTTGTAAGAATAGACATATTTGGCACTCGGTGCTCTCTGCCTATGTGTCAAAGAACCTGACTTAAAATATAATATTAATTTATTATTTTGTAAACTGAAATCAAATTTACAAACCCAACGGAAATATGATTTTATGTGCTGACAGTAAACGAAATATGAAATTAGACAGAAAACTGACAATTTTTGTGAGTCTGACACTGTTAGGAGAACACTTGAACTTTACGTGTGCAATTTATTTATTTATTTATAGCATGCCTTTATATATACAGTGACGTCTGTAAATATTATGACGTCATTTAATTTGATTTTCGTGATAGAAACTCTCAATGCTGCTGTTTGCTCCTAGTAATTTATTTTACCTTGAATCTGTTAGTATAATAATTGTCATTACCAATATCGCCGCAGAGAACATTAGAAATAAATATATTATACAATATTTCTAAGGCATGCAGGTTTCCTCACGATGTTTTCCTTCACCGTTAGCAAGTGATATTTAAATTTAAAACGCACT
>DWJK01002210.1:0-15057 GCA_018248815.1 Croniades pieria auraria
GTATTCTACACTCCTCTGCCTACCTCTTCGGGGATAACAGGCGTGATGTTACGATTTTTTAATATTGTAATTTAATACCGTTTTTTATTTATGAATATTAATTTAATTGAAAGAAAATATTAATTCGACTATTATTTAATAAATAGACCATTAATTTATCACTAGATATACTCGTATGTTATTACATAACATTAGTATTCGATGAGATTCGTCTTCTAAGTAACATGATGACTATTTAAATTCTACATATATGTACATATCTACATATGTGTATATAGATACATCACGCCATGAAGAATGTGCAGCTGATAACACACACCTAATATACCTTAGTAGGTAATCCAATATTTAGAACGACTTTGACGCAGATCCGTTACATTGCAGTAAATCTCTTTGACACACGCGAACACAGCACGAGTCGTCTCCTCTTAAGTTTCATTCGTAACTACGACGTCTTTAGATAAGATTTTTACGATTGAAAATGTCTGATGTTCTCTTTAGCCGCCATAAATACCTAATAAATATGTATGTCGAAAGTATTATGGAAAAGTAGGTAGCAAATCTTAAATTAGTCTAAGTTATAATAATGTGAATCATATATGGATACCGTATTGCCCACGAATGTGCCCGCTAGCTCTGGTAACGAACGACGTTACGGTACCTTAATATTGTTGCCTACTTTAGTTACATGCCAAAAATTCCGTAAATCCATTTTCACACTACGTATATAATTAACTGGAGGTGATTTTTATCAATATCTGATGACTATACGTTTCCAAGCCGTATGTTAGTTGAGGTCAGATGTTTTAGTAGAGGATATAACTTCGTATACCTAAGTTTCAATTTTATCAATGACTCGCTGGAAACGAGGAGTGCTTTTTACTGCTGTGTGAATCCGTGTTACACGATTTGGGCTTCAAGCTAAATTCTTCAAGTACCTCAAAGATTATTGGTAGCAATAAAAAACCGGAACTTTTCCGTTTCACAACATCCCATTAATAAACCCTTTAATAAATACAACTGACAATATTTTATAGTGTATATTGTCTCGGCCGTAATTGGATAGCGTCGCGAAAGCGGCAGATGCATGGCAGGTGACCAGGGAGCAGCCTGCTGCACCAGCGGGGTGGTGACGAGCTGTAAGTAGGTTATTCTGCCACAAGTCACCACAACCTTACAGCTGGTGAGTCCATTGTTTAAAGAGGTTGACCTCCAAAAAACTGTACATGTGTAAATCACCGATCATCATTAGATTGGATTATTAGACATCATATTAATCATTATTATAACGGATTTTTCAAATTTAGAATTTCCAGTAGTGACTCGGAATCTGGATTTGTGCCCGGTGTATGGCAATTAGCTCACCATCCATTCCGTGGGACTTAAACGTAACTGGTGAAACGTAGGAGTGTACTACATGCCTCTGCTTACCGCTACAGGCGTGATGTTACGTTTGTTACTATCTCATTATTCTTGTTCGCTGTTCCTTAATTACCTACAATTTTATAGTTGCGGTATATGGATGTTCAGTTTGCGGTGCACAATATGTAGAACATATATACTCGTACCATTAGCACGAAGCAGCACCACCGGCTACATCTGTACGTACCGTGAAGCAATTAGTAACAAAACAATACGTATTTCACTCAGAGCAACGGGTTTCCCGCTTCTACGTATATATTATATAACGCGTCTGTGACCAATTTCAAATAGGACTAATATGTTTAAACAGTCCTATTACTTCTGCCCAATTGTTTCAACAACTAATTCTTACTGATACTAAAATGCCATTCTTACAGAAGTCCGCCAGAGTGGTTGCAATGTCCGAGCGCTGAAGCGGCTGTTCATTATAGCCGCCTTGTCTATTGTTTCCTTTACATAAAAATATATTTATTTCAACGAAGTACTCGGCAATAGGCCGTTTTATTCGAAATTCTGAAACCGTACAATGGAAAGCGAACTAACTGCATTTCACCTGTAACTGAAGTATAATTGCTAACGGGTGTAATATCCTCGCCATATATAAAAGGTATTGCAAGTCGATAGAATTGTGAATTGCTGATAAAACAAAACTAAAAATTACAGGGGATTCTTAAACTTAAGTAAATTTAGCACGTGTTTTACCGAAGGCTGTATAATGACGTTTCGTGCGTATAAGCGTCTCGTTCCAGGGTTGCTCTAATGGCCCAAATTGCACGTCCGGCCGTCCCTTGAATATGCGTGATATGCAAGAGATATTTAAGAAATTTTGTTTTTCTTTCTCACAGTAGGGCGGATTGAACATTATACCAGTGTGACATGTTACATAAATGTTTAAATACGCAATAAAGTCGGTAGAAAAGCATCATAGGAACTGATATTCATGAGGATGAACCGAACGGGGTGTTACCAAAACACTACGATTCCGTCACCAGGGTACGGCAACAAATAGAATCATTTTAGTACTAAGGCGATATTGATTATTAAAACCACGTATATCAGGCTGCTCACCCAACTATATTTGAAAAGAATTTGTTATCAATACAAATTAATCATTAAGATATGAGATCAAAATGTAGAAGCACATTTCGGTTCATTTGAAACAGGCATGGGTATAGGCGCATATGAAATTTAAAAGAATATAGAGTCAGCTATTCTTGTCATGGCATTGTTTATCATTGTTACTACTATTATAACGTTACGCCAAGTCCTTTATGGGGTAGGCTCTATCCTTACAGACCTGACGATTGTTTTGTAAGAAGCGATTGACGTCTCTAGCCGGTGTAGCGGCGCGTCATCGTTGCGTTTAGCGACCATTCAATTTGGGCGCGATATATCGCCGATATATTTATCGCATGCGCCTTGCGTTTACATCAGCTGGTACCTACTGTTATTACACTAATTTGTTGAGAAGATATTTACGTGGTAACGTAAGCTAATAATAATTATTACGTTTCCACAATAAATCAAGACTAGAAAATACGCTAAGTACTTGACTGCCCCGTTGGTTGAGTGGTTGCCAGCGCAACCTCCGATCCGGTGGTCCTGGGTTCGAATCCCGGGTCAAGTACTATTGGATTTTTCTAATTTAGAATTTCTAGTAGTGACTCGGAGTCTGGATTTGTGCCCGGTGTATGGCAACAGGCTCACCACCTATTCCATGGGACGTAAACGTAACTGGTGAAACGTGGGAGTGTACTACTGGGACTCCTCTGCCTACCCCTTCGGGGATTACAGGCGTGATGTTACGTACGTAGAATAGTAATATTCTTACTTTGTGGTCCTTGGCCATGTATCTGGACACATTTTTTTAAAATACTTACAATTTAATTTATTTTATTTATAAACTGGAATATTCCAGCGTCAGAATAGGAATAGATCCCGCCCGTTCAGTGCGACAAATTTAATGTACTAAAATCAATGGACCGAAAAGCATCAAGCGTTTGTATGTGTTTTTATATTGATATATCACCAAGTACCTAAAAAATATGGTACAAAAGGCGAGGCATATAAACTATAATTGTTCTATGGCGTTACAGAACATATAGGCAGCGGTCCATACTATTGCAATTATTCCCAAACGCTTGAGTTATATTAAAACGCCTTAGGTACGCTAACATACCTTTTAAAAAATATTAGACAGTTGATCTGAGTTGGAAGATTTATTGTTTAGTGAGAAGACTGACGCTTAAAACTATCAATCTGTATGAAACCCTAGTACTGTTTAGCTTTTTACTGGCGAATTAAACTAAGAACTGAATATGTTCAACATTCTACTATAGGGTTTTACAATAGGGACGGGTTGACTTTGACAGCTCGTGGCGGCCATATTGTTTCTTTTACTTTCTGTCAAAATATCGTCTTTTAATCAGTATCTAAAGACAAATCATCATGGCAAGTTACAGCGTCAAGCAGCACGTGCAAATGATAAAACTTTATTATTAAAATGGGTGTTCTCTAGTAGCAACGTTTTTATGGGGTACAAAACATACCAAATATACACATACAAAATTCAACTGACCCAGAAGTTAAAACCAAACGACCATAGGCAGCGTCATTCCTTCCATCGACCCGCCCTTAATGGAAAACCCTATATGTATACTGAAAATAGTACGAGTACGAATATTCTACTCCTTAAATATAATTCAACGCGCAAATAGCACATTTTAACTTTGATTGAATCTGATTGAAAATGTACCGGCTTAACTCACGTACGTTTTTCGGGATGGCCCGACTAGTTTCGTACCTGTATGAGGTCCTTCCTCATGAGCTCCCGCCGCTTGCAGCGAGGTCGCCACGGAGACTGAATCTATTGAGCTGTTTGATTTTTATCTGTTTGATTGAATCTAAATTGAGCGGATCACGTCGCCAATTGGAATTTAATTTGAATAACAATTTACAATTTTTAATGATATATAAAAAAGAGTTCCTGCTTATCCATAACTATCTATAAGTTCAGACATATTAAAGATCATTTGTTCGTAACAATGACCACAGTGTAAAAGAATACTATATTGTTTTACGAGTAGTTATTTTTAAAATCGAGATTCTTGCTTAAATGGTAATAAGAAATAAAATAAACCAGTATTCCAATTTGTGCTTTATTTATGAAAAAAATTGTAAATTATCCTACAATGAATCTCCGAATGAAATAGACTTACATATCGTTTTATGTATCAAATACATTATTTGCTCGTCGCCAGATCAAACCACATAAGAACAATATAGTTTAAAATATTATCTACAGAATCCATTCTCGGCGATTCGATTAGCAAAAATACAATCTTCGTTAAGGTTAGTTCGGCGCGGCGCGGCGCGGCGCGAGGCAGCGCGGGGCGGCGTGCGGCGGCGCGGAGCGGCGCGCGGCGGCGCGGGGGCGCGCGGTGCGGCGCGGGCCGCGGTCATATTTACACGTCCAATGTACAGGCGGCGCTCAGCCCAGCAGCGCCTCCATGGCGTACGGGTGCGGCGGGAGCGGCGGGCGCGGCGGCTCCTGCGGGCGCACTCTCTCTTACTACTCACCTCAACGTTACGAGTAGCACAAAAGCTCAAGATATTTTTAAAGTCCTTTAATGAGCAACGACGACACTTGACAGTATCGAATGAGCCGGGCCGCCGTGGTGCGGAGTGCGGCAGCGCGTACCTGTCAGTCGAGGATGACGAGCTGCAGCGGCGCGGCGGCCGCGCCCGCCGCCTTGGCCGCGGCGGCGGCGAGTGCGGCGGGCGCGCCGCGCATGTGCCGCCAGGGCGCGCGCGCGCCGCGCCGCAGCTCGCCGCAGCTCAGGTTCCGCCGCACCGTCCTGCCGAGGGACCACTTAGCCTTACTACACCTTGCGCTTCCGGCGTATCGGCCTCTCTCCGCACGTGCATGTCGAGCATTATCGACCCTCGACCATGCGATACGTTGCTCGATTGATATTTTGTAACGATAGATTTTCACGTACATTTCGAAAGTACAGTACTTTCGTTTTCCAATACAATTTTCAAACGTTTAACAAAGGTAACCAAAGAAAGCAGGCGAAATTGGTAATTTATCTCCTTACTACGATTTATCTAGAGAAGCATCATTATAACATTTATTACAGCGCCTATGCATTAGTGCCTGCATTGTTGTTTCCGTTTGAATAATAAATTTGAACAAATATATTAGAATATGAGGTAGTAAATAGTCAACTATACTTAGAATTGAACATATCATAGCAATCGGTTAAAATTGGACGACACGTCTATTTAGTGACTTGATTGAAAAAAAAATTATTAATAGAAAAAGTAATCGAATTAAATACTAACTTGGCAGTATCAGTGGCTCTGTAGTAAAGGTCATCCGGGGCATCCATCCACGAGATGACGTGACGACGGCCTCCGCGGCCCGTCAAATTTGTAGGTTTGCCGTTCACCTATAAACATTATAACCCCGCTACATAAACACGTACAAAGTTATGGACGTCATAAAAACTTGCAACTTTAAAAAATCAAAAGGTTAAAAGGTTTCACTACTATACACAACTAAAGTGTGACGTGTACAACGACCATAACGATCGAGTCAACGACAAGCATCGGTCGTGGGCGGCGCGACAAGGGCGGCCCGGCTCGAGATACTGACGTGCGCGAAGACGTGCGCGGGCAGCGGCTGCCCCGTGGCCTGCGCGCGCTCGCACATGGCGGCGTACTGCTCGCGCGACGGCCGCTGCATGGGCGCGGGGTGCTTGTTGGGCCGCTTGGCGGGCGGGGGCGCCGCCGCGGCGCCGCCTCCTGCGCGCAAGCACGTGACGGGCCGGTCGGTAACATATCCAACTTAAGCTATTTTTTATTTTGAAGTGGCGCGCCGTTCGCTCGCTAGGCTTGGTTAAATTTATTGCTTCGATCGTGTATTATGGTGAACGATGCTGTATTATCAGCGGACGTGTTGGACGGATTTGAGATGAGTAAATATGAACAAGCCTACCCTCAAATTTTAATTAGTTGTCGCCTCTTAAAATCTGAGTAGCGAGTGTTAATTTGGATCCGACGTTTCGCATGCGAAACGTTTCGTGGACATCAAATAACAAAAGATAAATTACTCTAACAAACCTGCATCTACTGTATCCATTAGAACGCATGTAAAAAAGTATTGATTTTTAAATTACATAATTTGTACCTTCTATAAAGTGTAATACGAAATATTAAATATCATCGATAAATTTTTTAAATCAATCACGTAGTCAAAAAGCTTTAATCATTCAATTAATGAATAAAATCAATATTAAATACAACTTTAAAGCAACGGTGATAGGAGTAAGTATGACGCATCCTAGGGACGGCTAAATACTTTGCCTCCATTAAACCAGAATCTGTTTTAGTCCCGTTTTCCTAAATGAAAATAAAATATGTGTTTATTAAACTATTTATCTCATATTAAAGCTTGCAGTAATGGTAACTAGTGTGTTTTGATTTACGACCGCATTTAATATATCATACGGCGAAAAAACTGATAGTGTCACAAAATGAGTTTCATTCATAAAGCAAGCACATTTGTGGTGACGTGAATTATATTTAATTGTGTTACATTAAACTTATTGACAACATAACTGTAGGGTACAGTGACTTAATTACACCACAGCAATACTGCAATGTATACAAACTGTACGATTTTTACAGAAAATCTATGAAGACCTATTTTATACAGTGTCTGTGCAATCAGAACTAATGCTAATTGGACATTTAAATGACCCGATTTGAAATCGCTTGTGCACTGTTACATAGCAATGTGATCATTCATGTATGCATACTTATTTATGTTAATGGTGTTCGTTTGCTCTAATTAAGAATACAGGTAGGTTATATAAACGTATTATCATGTCAAGAGAATTAATGTAATCAAATGAAGTTTTACGTATATTTGTCTAAAAATAAAATCCTTCGGTTCTATCTTTATAATGTATAACATAGATATGGAATATTTAGGGTGGATTTGAACAGTGTTAGACCGTCGGTAGAACATTTTGAAGCGTAAATTAAAGGAAATCCAGCTAGTACACAGTTGGCGTTTTAAAGCGAGCGCCTCGATAACGAACGTTTCATGAATTAAGAAGTTTTATGAAGTACATACGTATACGTAAAACGCTTTTCTGGCCAAACGTGCAGTAAACGCACGTCGTTAGATCGTTATATCGGGGGCACGTAACCTGTGATAGATACGTGCTCGTTTAACGTAACGGCCAACGCCAAATGTGCACTAACGGTTAGGAGTGCGGAGGGGTGGCGGGGAGTGGCGGGAGGCGGGGGCGAGAGGCCAGCACTGACTGTCGAGCCCGTTGATGTCGTCGTAGGCGCGGCGCTTGAGCGGCGCGGCGGGCGGCGCGGGCGACGCGCGGCGCGCCTCCAGCTCGGCGCGCGACGCCACGCGCTCGTACAGCAGGCTGCCGTCTGCGGACGGACCGCGCGGACGCGTTACTTGTGTGCACCGTGTAATTAGTCTGGCCGTAAATACTGTTACGCTTAAAAACAAACAAAATGTTACTTTTCAATTTGGGACCTGTCATTTTTATACGATTGTTCGTTGTTTTTTTATTTTCGCGCCAATATGTTGTAAAATATCTTGTGATATTATAATGGAATGGGGTGATGAGGAGAACCTGTGATTGCATTACATAAAATAGGTATGGAGCCGAATACGATTTTTTAAATCCTCCATCCGCTCGGTGTCGGTCAAATGTTTGTGTACCGGGCTATCGATAGGTGCGATGAAACCTCCGTTTGTGACAGAAAAAGATCTGACCGTCCACGTAGTGTTCGTACGAAAAAGGCGATCGAATCAGTAAGAGAAAGAATTCGAAGAAATCCTGTCCGAACGCAAAAGATTTTATCTCGAAAGATGAAGATAGAACGTAGAACCGAGTTGCGCATTTTAAAAAATGACTTACGAGTTCCTGCCTATAAGAGACGAACTAGTCATTTCTTAACTGATAATTTAAAAAAGAATATTATGGTAAAATCAAAATAACTACTTAAGCGGTACGGAAAGGGAGGTGCACAAAAAAATTTTGTTTACGGATGGCAAAATTTTTACAATATAGTAATATTTCAACAAACAAAATGCCCATATTTATGTTGAAAGCTCTAAAGAAGCTTCCTAATTAGTCAACAGCGTGGAACGTGGACATTGTCCGACTTCAGTGATGGTCTGGTGGAGTGTTAGCAATGAAGGAGTGAATGAGCCATATTTTTTTTAAAAAAGTATCAAAACATCAACACATGTAGTTAAACCCCTTAACAACATCATGTTCAATAATCAAGAATGGTCCTTTCAGCAAGACTCGGCGTCGAGTCATAAAGCTCGATCCACCCAATCTTGGTTAGAAACGAACATTCCGGACTTCATCAGAGCGAAGACTGGCTGTCATCTGATCCTGATCTTAATCCACTGGATTATAATTTATGATCAGTTTTAGAGAGTAAGGCTTGTTCTAATCGCCATGATAATTTGGAATCCCTAAAACAATCCATACGATTGGCAGTGAAGAATTTTCCTATAAGAGTGCATACTACTATTGATAACTGGCCCCAACGTTTAAAGGACTGTATTACAGCCAATGGAGACCGCTTCGAATAGGCTGTATATATTTTTGATGGTTTTATATTAACGTAATTAAACTAATTCACTAAATATAATAGAATGTAATAAACGTTACTTACAAAAAATGTTGTTTTTCATCGTAACAATATTTACGGCAAGACTAAGTATACACAACCAGTAAATAGTAAGTTCGTGCGAGATAAGGGTGATCCGATTAAATGTAGTGTTACCTGGCGCCTTGGGCGGCTTGGGGAAGGCGACGTGGTTGGGCGTGGGCATGCGGTCGCGCGGCGTGAGCGCGAGCCAGTCGTGCGCGCGCGGCGCGGCGCCGCCCAGCGCGGCGGCCAGGCGCACGGCCACGGCGCCCACGGGCCCGCGCGCGCGCGCCACGCCGCCGCCCGCGCTGGCCACGCGCAGCTCCGCGCTGCCCAGCCCCGCCATCGCTATCGTACCTGGCGATCGAGGGCTCCTATTACGCGATTCTCAGTTCGACCAAGCTCCGAGCTAATTCTTTCTAAACGTTTAAGTTCTCCAGGAGTCTGTTCGAATATTAACCGGTATTTAAGAACGAGCGGGACCTAAATTAGCAAGCGGAGATTCGTCGCGTAGTAGATGCCTAGAATGGCAATGTAAAACGAACACGATTCGATGCTCGAGCCCGAAGTAAAATTTATTGAGATCTAGCCGGTCGAGAATCGACCTCGAAAGACTGTGCGGCCGAATCTATCGGCTTTCGTAGCAAACGTGACTAAAGTCTTATTACATATAGGTTACAGAGATAGATAAAAAAAGCTGAGATGTCGATTTAACAAAGGACGTATAAGGGAGCGGGGGCGGGCGGAGACTCACACTCGTGCTTGACCTGGTGCAGGTTGATGGGCGAGAAGGGCGAGCGCGCGAAGTGGCGCGGGCGGCGCAGCGCGCGGGCCAGGCGGCGCGCCAGGCGCGTGAAGGGCGAGGCGCGCAGGTAGAAGGCGGCGCGCGTCTTCATGACGGGGCGCGCGCCCTCGCCCGCGCCGTGCGCCGTGGCCATGTGCCGCGCCAGGTGCGCGCGCAGCTTGAACTCCTGCCGCGCCGACGTCGCATATCAAATATTGGACCGGCAGCGCCGTTATCGACGAACGTCGGATACGGCAGATCGAGTTCGTCGATAGGTGGACGTTCTTCAGATTTAGAAAGATATTCTCTACCCGGATATGTTACGTAGACGTATGTATATCGATCGCTAAACTTCGATGACCGGTTTAAATTAACATTTAAGTGTATTTTAAAACTATATTAACTACGTGGAATATCTTTAAAACGTAAGCTGGAGCGACCGAGATGTACGTTCGCTCACGTTTCCGTTTGTTTAAAATGAAGTTATGATATCGAGCACCGAAGTTCCGAAGCCAAATCTAGATCAGACGTAGCGAGTGAGACAATAGTGTATGTGGCGCGTGCCGTAGATCCGCAGGCGGTACCTTGGCGCAGTTGAGCACGGAGCAGCGGTGCGGGCGGTGCGAGGCCGACAGCGCGCCCTCCTCGCCGTCGCCGCGCGCGCCGCGCGTCTCCGCCTCGCTCTCGCCGAACACGCCCGCCGTCTGAGCGCACGCAACTCACATGTACACACAGACACACGCACACACGCCGTAACATGAAAGACACCGACCCCCGTGACACCTTAACATATATTATTGCATGTACAAAAATACGTAACAACTGTTTACTAAATGTACAGGTTGCTAATTTCGAAACAGACTTCTCGTCTATCTATAAGTAGAACTTTATTCCTGCAGGGAAAAATACGATCTAAGATCCTTGTATAGAACGAGCTTCACCGAGCTGGTTAATGGATGAAAAGTATTTTATATCAAATTAAATATGTCAATAAATAAATATATGTAGGTTGTCTAAAAAATTTTAGTCCGATATGTTTAATTAACAATTTCAAATTTTTTTTTTTCATTTCACTGATTTGGCTAATGGCAAATCCTATACCGATCGAAAGTATGAAGTCTATATAGAATGTGTAAACGTTAGGTTGATTTTTTTTTCCCGTCACAACTTTTGGGTAGGCAGATATAAACATGTAAATGGATACTAGTAACTTGCACTGGTCTGGTTAAGGAATTAAAAGTAAGTTAAAATAAAGATTATTTCATTACGAACACGATGATATAGGGTTGACTGCGAAAAATCAGTCCTGAATTCCGGTTGTCGAGTTTTAAAAAAGGGAAATATTGCTGCGAGCGAATACGTGCGACAGAGAGGTCCCAGCGAACCATGCCATGCGATAGAAGAGGACACAGCATTGCAGCTGTATGTAGTTCGTCCATTGAATTAAAGAGAGTGCGCATGCTTTTTGTCCGTGATGTTTTGAAAAAAAACATGCACACAATTTCTGAATCAGAAATTTGGCTTGCAGTTTAGCAACAAAAAAAGACTAATAACCAATATCTTGTTTGCATTAATTACAGCGATGTAGCGTTGAAGTTGGGATCCAAATTATGCCAAAATCTTCCCGATCTTTGTTAACCAATTTAAATGTAGAATAAAAAAACGCCAAATGTTAAGCCCATCACAATATAATCCTGAAAACTGCATTCAAATCGGATAAGCCGTTTCTGAGATTAGCGTGCACAAACATACAGACATACAAACAAACAGACAAAATGAAAAATCATTGTTTTGGGTACTCTTGCATAAAGGCACCTCATTATGAATTTTTAAATATATTTGCCATGTACAGACGGCGATCAGTTACAGTTTTATTGTATGTATGGTTTGTGGGGGTTTATTTTTAATATAAAATACATTTAAAACTTTAAGATAATTTCTAATTTGAAATATTTAAATACTCAATGATGTTTATTTGACTCAATGGGACTCAGTGCATTCCAAGTTAGAAAAGTATATACCTTACCTTGAGACCTCCATATTTTTTCCAATACTGCCAGCAGGAGCCACACAGTCTGTACTGTAAATGCTGCGGCCCCCAGGCGTACCACTGGGTTGAATTTGTAACTGAAATTGAAATATAACAATTTAAATATTTTTGTTTAGAAATATGTTTTGATTTCTTATTTTTCAATTGGCCTTGATTCTTCTTAGTAAACAAACGCCTGATGTTTAAATACTGTGGTAATGTTGAACATATGGGGCGATCATACTTTGGTACCAATAGTTTAGTTCTGGAATTAAATTCCAAAAAGTGCAAGCTTATGTATGTCACGTGCATGTAACATATATTATGTTGGACATAGGGTGTAGTTTTGGTGGTATCGAAGAATAAACTCATTTCGCTGGATAGTTTTAAGTTCAAAACTGTAAATGTACATAAGTAGACCTCATTAATGCAATAATAAGTAAAAAAAAGGCCTAATACATGTAGCAACGGTAACAGTAAAGTCGAAACTGATTTTTTTTATTATTCAAAATGTACACCGTTTCGCTTCTCTGCGTGCACAATGAAATATCCAACCGGTCGATGGGCCGCACGACAGATCCTCATAGGGCGTGTAAGGGCGTGTAAGGGCGAGTAAGGGCGAGTGACCTTGGCAGGAGGCGCACAGGTGCGCGGGCGCGGGCGCGGTGCCGTTGGTGCCGCCGTTGAGCACGGCGCCCGGCTTGGCGCCCAGCTGCGCGGGGCTGGGCACGTTGCTGCAACACGCGCGCGTTACACTACCTCTACACGCACTGCGCGTCCTCACACTGGCTAAAGCCGTCATCGGAGCGGGGGAGGGCTCCACTGTAATATCGACTGGAACTAAAGCGGCGGCTATTATTAACCTAGTGATATTGAATCGATCGTATGAAATTCTTCGAGTGACAGAATTTTACACTTCGTTAGCGTCCGCTTTAATCGAGTCGCCGCACCCGTTTGCATGCGGTTTACGTAATACTAATGAAACGTATATTCTCTAAAATAGCTACATACTTATTTTAACGGCATAAGACTTGACATGAAGCTTTATATGTATTTTTGAAAATAACAAATTAAAATGAGAGGAGAAAAAGTAGTAAGTGAAAAAAATGTCCGCATGCCACATTCCAAAATAAATTCACTTTAGAGAAAATAAATATGCATATTTAAAATATTATGAATATGGATATTTCAAGCTATGGATATTTAAAATAGCTTAAATATTGTCATGAAGCAAATAAGACAATTATTATTGTGAAATAAATTATGCTAGGATCTAAATTATTTCAATATTTGATTTCATATTTAAATTAATTAATGAACATTGGGTTATATTTTATTATAAAATATGTAACAACATTAAATACTATAAATATTTTACCTTTATATAATATTTTACAGGTAGTAATAAAAATATCTAGTAAATAACTGAAAGGGGTAACATCGAGTGACAGCCAATGATGCAACATTATCTAATGGCATACTGGTCTTAAAATTAAAGCTAATATAATAAGTCTTTGCAATATCCATAAGAAATGTTTGTGTCACAAAAAGTAAACGGACCTTTAAGAAAACTAGACTGCATGATAGTTTCCAAGAAAGAATAATAATTATTGCAATAAAGGTAGTTGTGACACCTCTATTACTCTGCTAGTCAAAATAGTTTGTATCGTGGGAGTAAAATTAACAATCGTCGTTATACCATACAAATGATCGATTAATCTAGTAACAAAATACTAATACACACAAAACAAAGCTAATTAAAATACATAACTACATTACTGTATGTATTAAAAGTAGGTAAAAATTCGCAAATAATATGATAATATTAATAACAGAACACGTATAATATGAATATGTTGTGGGTGGTACAAACACTCACTAGTTGGGAATGTACACTTGCTTCAGCTTGGACTCGGCGTCGGCCGCCTTGACGCGCTTCTGCTGCACGTAGCGGTCCGTCGTCTTCCACATGTAGTAGTACTCCACTAGGTTCTTTAGCGTCTTCCACGGCAACTGCACGCACACACACACATTGATGGCTATAGTACAATTGTTTATTTAAGTGTTAGGCTAGTGTTGTCAACAATATTTTTTATAAATAATAGCCTTCTTCATTTCAGTGGGATGTTTATTTCATGTTTATTATTATTATTTTTAATTACCTCAGTCAAATGTACTAATAAATAATGAATAATACTTCAAGGTCCGAAATGTAGACTTTTTATAACGAAATAAGAAATGATTAAAAAAATATATTCAGTACATAATTGGCCATAATAAAAACGTTGGATACCGATATGCTTAACATGTGTTGTTGTTCTTAAATGCATTGCTATTTTCTACGTTTTAAGCAATAACGTTAGCGTCGTTGAACTTTACGTTCAAGGATTTCTATGATTGTGTAAAAATGATCAGTCTAAGATGAATCGCGACTGAATTGTATGAGATGCGATAAAGTGATTGTCATTGGTGACCGTGTACACTCACAAAGTCCTGTCGGATGTCGCCGAAGTCCTTGCCGTACTTGTCGAGCGCCTCCTCGAAGAGGTTGGCCTCGGAGGCGGACCACTCCTCCATCTCGTCGCGGCACAGCACGGGGCCGGAGGCGGGCACCAGCGACGACAGCGCCGCCTCTATGCTGTAGCCCGACTTGTGAAGTGTGTCCATCGCGTGGAACTGCGTAGCGAATTATTCAATACATTTACTAACATACTTATATGTATACATAAATATGAAAAGGCTGGTTATAACATACATGTTCCTACAGGTTGTAAACAGCTGTATCACAATATTTCTACTTACATAAGCGATATTGACATATACATAGATGGTGGACCCTCAGTAAAGTGGTTTTTTGTATCTTTCAGGCTTACCATTGGCTCGCCTGATGAATTATTAAAATTTTATTGAAACCACAAATATGTACATTACAAATAGATGATTGAATACTCTCAAGTTGAATTTTATATAGACTTGTGGCCTATTATATTCATCGGTTCCATTCCTAAACTTTTTTTTTTTAATCGACCCATTATCATTTCACTGTTGGAATATGGGTCTCCTCCCATATTGAGAAGGTTAAGGCCTAAACACTCATAACGAAATAAATTTTTGA